>APFE030615982.1:149102-203205 GCA_000404065.3 Pinus taeda | reverse complement strand
TAATAAATCGCACTCCTATTAAGGTTCTAAAGAATATCACTCCAGAAGAAGCTTGGAGTTCCATTAAACCAGATGTAAGTCACTTTCGTGTTTTTGGAAGTGGAGCATGGGCCCATATTCCAGATGAAAAGCATAAAGCTTTAGAACCTAAGAGTGAGAAATGTATTTTTGTTGGATACTCTGAAGATGTCAAAGGATATAGACTTATTCCATTTAAGTCCAAAAATGTTATCATTAGAAGAGATGTAAAGTTTGATGAAAATATATCGGCCTACGAGCCTAGTTCGGCGAATGTGCTACCTCTCTCTATCTCTTTTACTTTTGAACATATTTCTTTTTCAGATGATGAAAGTGAGGATGACAATCCTCCCCCACCTTCTCAGGATCCTCCTTCAGCTCCTTCACTTCCAAAATGGGTCCGTGCTACTCGGGATGCAGTAGGTGATCCTACAGATCAGCGCTGTACACGTTCTCAGTTCGAAAGAGCCTCTTCTTTACTGGCTTAAGTCTCAGCAAATCATGATCCTGACACCTTTGCAGAAGCTTCAGGCCATCCAGATTGGGACGCAACTATGAATGAAGAATATCATTATTGGCAAACGATAAATGGGATCTTGTTCCTCTACCAAAGGGACGAAAACTTGTTAGATGCAAATGGGTTTACAGAACCAAGTATGGACCAGATGGGAAAGTTGATAAACATAAAGCTCGTCTTGTTGCTAAGGGCTTTTCACAAGTTGAAGGCAATGACTATACTAAAACCTTCTCCCCTGTTGCCAAAATGAAATCTGTCCGCCTCGTTCTTTCCCTTGCTGCCTCTTTAAAATGGGAAGTCCATCAAATGGATGTTAAATCCGCCTTCTTGCATGGGGACTTGCATGAAGAAATCTGTATGGAACAACCCATTGGCTTCATCCAAACAGACTCCAGCCTTGTATGTCGACTTAAGAAATCTCTTTATGGTCTCAAGCAAGCTCCTCGGGCTTGGTATGCCAAAATGGATAGCTTTCTTTTAGAATCTGGCTTCTCTAGGTGTCATTCTGACAATACTATCTACAACAAGAAAGTGGGCAAGTCTCTTATCATTCTTGTTCTTTATGTTGATGATCTTATCCTCACTGGTAGTGATCCCAACCTTATCAACCATGTGAAGTCCAGCCTTAAAAAAAGTTTGAAATGACAGACTTAGGACACTTACATTATTTTCTCGGTCTTCAAGTCTTGCAATCCAAGGAAGGAATTTCCCTTTCCCAATCCAAGTATGCCTGTGATCTTCTACGCCATTTTCACATGGAAGACTGTAAGCCAACTCCTTCTCCCTTTCAGTCTGGAGTCAAATTTTCAGTCACTTGTACTTCCCCTGAAGTTGATGCTACTTTATACTGTCAACTTGTAGGAAAACTTTTGTATCTAACCCATACTCGTCCTGACCTTTCCTTTGCTGTTGGCCTTGTTGCTCGGTTTATGCAAAACCCACGTGAAAGTCATTGGAAAGCAGCTAAAAGAATACTTCGTTATGTTCGAGGTACAGTTCAGTTTGGAATTCATTACAGTGCCGAAGCATCTCCTCTATTGGTTGGTTTCACTGATTCTAATTGGGCTGGTGACCCTGATGATCGGAAGTCTACTGCCGGTTATGTGTTCACTCTTGGTTCAGGACCTATTACATGGGCTTGCAAGAAACAAGGTGCCATTTCTCTTTCTTCAGCAGAAGCAGAGTATCGTGGTGCCGTAGAAGCTAGTAAGGAAGCCTTGTGGCTTCGTCAGATCCTATCAGAGTTTGGCTTTCAGCAGCAGCATCCGACTACACTTTGGTGTGATAATCAAAGTGCCATTCAACTATGCAAAGATCCAGTCCAACATCAGCGTAGCAAACACATTGAACTACACATGCACTTCATCAAAAAGCTCATTCATGACCATGTTCTTGAAGTGCAATATTGTTAAACAGATGATCAAGTTGCAGACATCTTTACAAAGGCTCTCACAGAGGCGAAGTTTACTAAACTTCGATTTATGGTTGGAGTTCAGGAAGTTGTCACTAAGGGGGGATAGGCTCTAGTGCCTCCTTCCTTCTCCTATTGTGTCATATTTGTAAATCCTTCAATCCTATCCCAAGTTGTTCTTAAGGGGGGATGTTAGGATATTCCGACACATAGGAAATAGTTAAGTTCAACTTGGTCTAGTATAGAGTTAGGTTAGGTTAGGTAAAGTGTGTTTCTTTACCGTTGTACATTTTGTAACTTACAATCCGACGGTCACGATATGTAGTGATCCGAAGGTTCATTCTCTCCTCGGTATTACCGACACTTGATCCGTGGCTTGACACCCGATTGGTCCATGAATTCTATTTAAAGCGCATGGAGGGTCATTTGTAGGTTAACCGCGCATGAGAGAAGCTTATGTAAATTTTCATTCTTTTATTAATAAATTGCCTGTAGTAGCCACGTTGGCGTAGCCCGTGGACTGTTTCCCTCTTTGAGGGTTTTAACCATGTCAAAAATACTGGTGTATTGATCTGTGATCTGTTTGTGAGCGGTGTCCTTTGGTGTTCTGTCTGAGGAACTTACCCTGTAAATTCCTACACGTGGGCTCAACCCACGAACTTAGCAAAGGCCGACCTCATACATTGTAATGGAAAGGCGTTGAAGTGTTGGCTAACCAACACTTAGACAAGCGTTTGAACGATGCGTGAGGGCGTTGGCAGGTCGGCTGGGCAGCCAAGACTTGCCCAACGCATCGTATATATTATGTGTGATGGAGGTTCATTTGACAAGCACTCAAGCAAGCAAGTCTTCTACGAAGAAGTGCGAAGATAAAGGGGCCGCAGAAAGGAAGAAAGGCGCAGGTCGTATGCGCCCAACTCTTGGGCAGTTCGTTTAGTACAGTACGAGTCTTGAATGAAGGTGAGAGGCACCGCTGCACGGGTGAGGTTGCTGGGCGCCCGTAGTTGGCACGGGTTCTTGGGTAGCTCGGGGAGCGCCCGCTCGTCGTGTGAAGGCAAACGCAGAGGTGGAAGAAAGGTGACTCGGGTGAGGTTGCCCGCCCGTCGACAAGGTTCGGTTGTGAAGTTTGGTTGGCAGCTCGTGTGAGGGTGCGCCCGCCCGACTTGGGCATGGAAATCTTGGTTGTCACATGGTGGTGTGATGAAGTTGTAAAATTGGCTAAGTATGAAACTTGGGATTTCCAAGTATACTTGTAAAGCTTTGTAATATTGAAAGATTGTATAATATATTATTCGGGCAAACTCATTGTTCAGGGAGTTGCCCCTCCCTTTATATTGTGCAGTTGTGTTCTCATGTATAATCGCTGTTGATAATGAATGTGTATGGGTGTTCATTGGTATAAAGGAACATTAATAATTACTTGGTTGCGAAACACAAACTAAGTAGGATAAGTGGTTAGGCGTAGTCCACGAACATAAGTATTGGTGAAAAAAAAGTGTTCGGTGTTGCCGCACCTCGCCAAGCGTGGTTCAAAGACTACCGCTGGCCTAGGGGTGTGACAGGTGGTATCAGAGCAGCTGATTCGAGCATTGAAAGTTAAAGCTGCTACACACCTCCACTAAAGTGAAGGTGGTATCGAAGCAGGGTTGCTCGTGATGAAGTGCAGGTGTGCATACATTTGGAAGCTTGGAAGTTGGTGACAAGTACTTGCAGGTGAAGGAAGTTGGTTTCACATACAAGTGGAACAAGGGCTGGTTCATGTCTTGGAGGGAACTTGGAGAAGGCTGAAAGGAAAAGATGGTGGATGAACCTACAAGTGAATCTAGCCATGATGCAGGTGAAGTCTTCTGGTACAAAGTGTTGGAACAAATGGGTCGATGGAGTTCTAACTGGGTTTCGATGAAGGCTGAGAACATGAAGATTCAGGAAGGCTGTTCGGAACTAAGGAAGGAACTTGAAGAACTCAAGAGCCAATGCGGAAGTATGATAGATGGGGAACTCAAGGAACTTGATGAGGAGATCCAACGAAGTGGTCTTGGTCTTCAAGAGCTCTTGAATGAAAGAGTCCGATTAAGGAAGAAAAGTGCCATGGTGGAAGTCGAAATCAAGCAAATTGAGGAGGAAATAAAGAAGAAGCTTCTTGGTAAGAAGATCATTGTGATTGAGCAGGAGGAGCTCGACTACATTGATAGGCTAGGAACTCACTATCGAGACAATCCAGAGGATGTTCAGAAGCTTAGTTCTATGGAGGTAGTCAATGGACACTTGGTTGGTGCACTTGAGTAGAATGCGATGGAGGAAAAGCTTGAGGACCAGGATTGAGTTGCTGAAGCACAAGCCAATTGACACTTCTGAGGCCGAATTCTTGAAGAAGGTTGCTGATGTGAGACACAAGATAAAGTTGACAAAAGGAGGTGATTCCTTGAAGCTGAGTTTTGTGCAGGTGACCGTGAAGGGCAAGAGATTTGCAGCTTTGGTGGATACGGGGGCTACTCATAGCTTCTTAAGCAGGAAAGCAGCAAAGTCTTTTGGGAAGAAAGAAAAGATGGAGAGGGAATGGAGTGCTTTCAAAGCAGTCAACTCTACCATGAAAGTTGTTATTGGTGTGATGGAAAACACTCAGGTGAGAGTGGGATCGTGGTTTGGAAAGTTGGACTTGAGGATCGTAGACATGGATGATCATTCTATGGTACTGGGGCAAGATTTTATGAGACTTGCACAAGCCATAACAATGGTGGACCGAGACATTCTCTTGATCACAACTGAGGGAAGAACCATGATGGTTCCGATGAATAGAAGGAGTTGCTTGGGGTATAGACTGAGGATGAATTCTATGACTTTGTATCCCAAAGATCCGAATGTGAAGCATGAGGATGTGGAGCAAAGAGGAATTGGGAGTATGACTCAAACAACGAAGGAAGGGAAGTTGATTGACTTCATTGCAAGAGCGAGGAAGGATGAAGTAAGTGAGAGGTCAATCTCACGAACCTTGAAGCACTTGACAGAGACATCTTCTATTGATGATCTTCACAATGGAGTTGCGAACGAAGGGAGTCTGAGTACTACTTCAGAGGCAGTGGTTGATGAGGATTATGAAGGTAGAGATCCGACAGGTATAGTGGATTTTTGCAGGTATGCTATGGGCATATATGACTTTCAATTGACGAAGGACAAGCTTGGGGAGCTTGGGTGTACATGTGAGGAGATTGAGGCTATGCATAGATACTTGAGGACACACCATCAATCTGATACATGGGTGGATGAGAGTCAGGGAGGAAACTTCCTGGCCCTCCTTTCTCTATAGACAACCTTGGAGATGGGTTGGTGTAGGGACCTTGTTTGGAAGGGGCTACACCAACTTAGCAAGGGGCCTTGAAAGGAGGCTTCTTTATGACAGATTACAGACTTGGATGCAGATGACCAGATGTTGGGATGGGGTCTACATGGGTTGGACATCATGGACAACTAGAGTCATGGACATCAGGTTGGAGACAGGGAGCATGACAATTATGCAGGGACATTATGCAAGAGCATGTGTAGAGGTGTCATTCATGGACATTCTATGGGGAATGCCAAAGCAAAAGATGTTGTGCAGATGCTGTTATGACATGGAGATGTATGAGCCAATGGAGAGGTTGTACACTCTTGTGCAACAAGGCCATGGGCTGAACATGTTGCAGATGGGATGGAGTTTCCATGGACCTGAGCATGGGAATTGGACAGATTCTTGATGAGTTCGAGATGTAGCAGGAGTTAGGGAAAGACTTATGGTGGCATAAGGATGTGCATTCTTATGATTTGAGCGTGACAGTTGGATTGATCACCTGACTAGTTCAAGTCATAAGGGGTACCAATGTGCAGAATGATGTTGCTGTTGAGGGCAACATGGTGACACATAACAGAAGTATGGTGGCATGGTGGACCATCTGATGAAAGACTACAGGATGAGCACAAGACATGATGAAGATAGTGGTTCTACATATGTTACAGGGATGTTTGCAATATGTGGAGGAGTTGATATCATGGATAAGACTGTTCGGATATAGAAATATTGATCTTGGTGGATAGATACCAGGATGGTATGTTGTCGAGGACGACAACGATTTCAGGTGGAGGAGGACGTAAGGACCTGCGGTCCTTGGCACGCCCACCGGCACGAGGTGTAAGCTTGTTGGTGAACGAGTGAAGTGAGAAATGCAAAGTGCGAAGCTCTACGGCCAAAATGTGCGAAGGGATATGTTATGATGTGCATAGAAGGATAGAGCGACATGTTTTATAGCGTGGGGAGCCTGGGCTCAACCCACGAACTTAGCAAAGGCCGACCTCATACATTGTAATGGAAAGGCGTTGAAGTGTTGGCCGACCAACACTTAGACAAGCGTTTGAACGATGCGTGAGGGCGTTGGCAGGTTGGCTGGGCAGCCAAGACTTGCCCAACGCACCGTATATATTATGTGCAATGGAGGTTCATTTGACAAGCACTCAAGCAAGCAAGTCTTCTACGAAGAAGTGCGAAGATAAAGGGGCCGCAGTAAGGAAGAAAGGCGCAGGTCGTATGCGCCCAACTCTTGGGCAGTTCGTTTAGTACAGCACGAGTCTTGAATGAAGGCGAGAGGCGCCGGTGCACGGGTGAGGGCGTCGGGCAGTTGGCACGGGTTCTTGGGTAGCTCGGGGAGTGCCCGCCCGTTGTGTGAAGGCAAACACGGAGGTGGAAGAAAGGTGACTTGGGTGAGGTTGCCCGCCCACCGTGCGGAGGTAAACGAAGGATGACTCAGGTGAGGTTGCCCGCCCGTTGACAAGGTTCGGTTGTGAAGATTGGTTGGCAGCTCATGTGAGGGTGCGCTCGCCCGACTTGGGCAAGGAAATCTTGGTTGTCACACGGTGGTGTGATGAAGTTGTAAAATTGGCTAAGTATGAAACTTGGGGTTTCCAAGTATACTTGTAAAGCTTTGTAATATTGAAAGACTGTATAATATATTATTCGGGCAGACTCCTTGTTCAGGGAGTTGCCCCTCCCTTTATACTGTGCAATTGTGTTCTCATGTATAATTGTTGTTGATAATGAATGTGTATGGGTGTTCATTGGTATAAAGGAACATTAATAATTACTTGGTTGGGAAACACAAACTAAGTAGGATAAGTGGTTAGGCGTAGTCTACGAACATAAGTATTGGTAAAAAAAGAGTGTTCGGTGGTGCCGCACCTCGCCAAGCGCGGTTGAAAAACTACCACTGGCCTAGGGGCGTGACACTGGGGGACGCGTCCCCGTGGAACACTGTGCTTTTTAGACCCAACAAAGAGAAAAAATACTCAAAATATGGTGAATTTTGTGTATAAAAAACTATGCCAATTATTCTGTGCATAAAAAATATATTAATTATATTTCTAATGCATACAAGTTATAAAACCACAGTCCATGCTGAAATTCATAGGATTATCTCATAAAATATCATAACACAACATTAATGCATGTAAATTATAAAGTCACAGTCCATGCTGAAATTCATAAAATTATCTCATAAAATACTATAACACAATATTTGAACTGAAAGGTGATTCCATGATCAAATTCACAAATATTACTCAATTCAACTACATAACTTATAGTCTGATAACATAATTAGAAATTCGAAATAGACAGTGTCTCCAAGTCCAAATGTTGAGTCTCATGCATGATTACGAGAACGCCTAGAATAAGCCCTTGAGAAGCTAGCGCTAACATCACTAGACTGAGACAACTGTGATGGAGGTTTATCTGGATACGTTTCCATTTGAGAGAATGGAACACTAGAGAGATCCTAAATCTCTCAAATGGAACACTAGAGAGATCCTTAATCTAATCATCAGTAGGAGATCCATCCTCCAAGTCCCAATCAGAGACTAGATCAATCTTTATGTAATAAAGTTGGATCCAGATCCTTTGCTCACAATTGTTTTGTAAGCATCGGAAAGTTGTAGTAGTCGAAGACCAACTTCTCCAGCTGCTCATGCTCTAACTTCTTGTGCCTTTTGGGATCGATATATTGACCAATTCCACTTGAAACCTGAAGCACTACACTGATGACTGAGAATTCTGAAGGTTAATTCTTGTAGTTATGGTATCTTAGAGCCACGATCTATCCACCAATGTGTTAGTAAAAAAAAAAAAAAAACCAAGGATTACAATTTTTGCAATGGCAAACTTGAAAAAGAAAACGAGCAAAATTTCAGTGTAACAGTTTACAAATTGAATTTTACCTAGAATTTTCTTCTCCCTGAGACATTGGGTTGAGCAATCCAAACATTCCAGATGATTACTTATACATATCTTGCTGCATATTGTTTTGGTCTTGTGTGTCTTGATATTGGATACATCCTCTCAATGGATATCATTACACGTCTCATCACCTTGGGATATTTTTGAATTTTAGACCCCTCATTACAGAATATGGTCATTATTGAGATATACTCTTGTTGCATGCAATAGTGAATGTAGTTTATTGTCCCACTTGGAATCAATAATTTCCCATATAGGGAGATACTTATATGAATCCCCCTTATAGAAAGTCTCTTTGGCCCTGTCCACGCCCTCGTAAATGTATCCCATTGGAGGTGTCTCCATCCATGATCCTCAACACTTTCACAAGGGGGTCAGTCATGTTGACAACCTCAGTGACTCTCTGATAAGTTATCCTTAAAGAGAGACCTGTTCACATCAAGTGCATCTAGTTTTGTGTTGTCTTTTCAAATAACCATTGCTGGCTGCAAAACATCTGTCTCAATGCTTAATACTCATTCAGAAGGCTTTGGAGGGAGATAAAGTTTGTGGCAAAGAGCGTGACAGCAGAGTGACTGAGCTTCCTATGTGAACTCTCTCATAAGGCTAAACACCCAAGCATGGTTATAAATGTACTTGTTTATTCATTTGCACTCATGTACAATATCTTGCACCCACTCCAACTTCCCTATGTCCTCCAAACTTAGATCTATGCAATGGGCAGCACATGGGGTCTGAAAAATAGTAGAATATTTTGCACATAACAATTTTTCAGTTGCCACATTATTTGTGGCGTTGTCCATGTTTACTTGGACAACATTTTTAACCCCAACTTCTTCCACAACATCTGGTAACAATGAATATATCAGATTTGTGTCCTTTACATGTGAGGATGCATCAGTGGATTTCAGGAACATGGTTCCTTTAGGGCAAGCCACAAGAAAATTGATGATTGTTCTATTCATCTGATCTGTTTACTCATTTGACAAAAATTGGCAACCTGTAGTCTCCATGAGCTTTTAATGCCTTCTAACTGTGCCTTCAAACACTCCAACTCTTCATCCAGAGCTTTCCCCCAAAGTCCACCATAATAGGGGGCTTTGTATTCAGGGCCAGCGTTTGCAATTGCATCTACCACAAGCTGATAAAATGGAGGATTTGCAAGGTTATATGAGAGGTTGTGGTACATATCTGCCTCCTTCCTTTTCTTTTGCTATAACTATTTAAGGCTGGTCGACACCCTGGGGCTACGCAAAGATGGAAGAAAGGAGAGAAGCCCCCAGCATTTGATGGGAAACTAATTGAAGGTGCCATTTGAGATCTACCCACTGCCCCAGCTTCAAATTTGTCCTAGCTCTCTCGGTATTTTGGTTTTTGATGGCTTGCAATGTAGCTTGCATTTCAGTTGCGACTTCTGCAGGGAACCCATAAAAAACAATGACATTTTTGCACACAACCCTAGCTAGGTGGTGTTTCAGGCTGTTTATGCCCCCATACATAATGGAACAGTACTTGCACTTTACTTGATGGTCATCATCTGAAACCACTCGGACACAATGTTCCCATGCCTTATCAAGAGGCTTTTTGGGCTTTTCATCTGAAAACACTCGGACACAATGTTTCCATGCCTTATCAAGAGGCTTTTTGGGCTTTTAGGTTCCATGGATGAGAATGTGGATTGGAAAAATGTATGGCAGAGTTAGAATTGTGGTGGTCTAGACTACAAGTTTGGCATCATTTAAAATTTAATTCTTAAATTCTATTTTTTATAGCCCATCTTACAGGCATGTAGGACGCCATCTCAGCCCACAGGCCTGTAGGCTGAGATGGCCTCCTACAGGCCATCCTCTGAGATGGTAAACTACTGTCCTGTGGCCTGAGATGATATTCTAGCCATGTAGGATGCCATCTCCAAGGATGGCCCGGGGGCTGAAATGGCATCCTACAGCCCTGTAGGATGCCATCTCAGAGGATGGCGTCCTACAGCCCTGTAGGATGCCATCCTACAGCCCTGTAGGATGCCATCTCAGAGGATGGCTAGGATGCTACCTCAGAGGATGGCTTGTAGGATGTCATTTTAGCCCACAGGCTTGTAGGATGGATTCTGGGCAGAGATGCCATCCTACAGGCCTTTAGGATGCCATCTTAGCCCACAGGCTTGTAGGCTTCTGGACAGAGGTGTCATCCTGCAGGCCTGTAAGATGGCATCTTTGTCTACAGGCCTATGGGCTGAGATGGCATCCTACAGGCCCTTAGCCACCAATCTTGTGGGAAGAGATGCCATCCTACAGGGTTTTAGAAAAGCATCTCTGTTTACTCACAGGCCTGTGGGCTGAGATGGCATTCTATAAAAGCCCACATGCTTGTGGGCACAGATGCCATAATACAGTATATACAGAAAAGCAAAAAAACACTAAATTACTAAAACAAATAATTGCCCACTTGCCTGAACTTTGAATCCTGAGAGCCTGAGAGTCCGAGACCTCCTTCAGACAACGATCTCCTTCACATAACAACCTCCTTCACACAGTAGATAGTGATGAATTGTAGCCTACATAGAACAGCCAGTTTATGATGATGAAGCCTCCTTCAGTTGCCCTCTTAAATGATGATGAACTGAGCCCCCTTGGTGACAAAGCACAACAGTCTTTTAAAGAAGAAATGGCTCATGAAAATAAATGGAATGAGAAAGAATGTCTTTATAAATACTACAACGCTCTCAACTGTCTCATTCCCCTCTAAAGCAATGCTGATATGGTCAAAACGCATGTGCGGGCCTTTTGTGGTGCATTTTTGAGTTCAGCTGAGCCTGGGTCGGACTCCCAAGTTTGAATCAAGACTCCTAAGTCTGAGGCAAAACTCCCAAGTTTGGTGAGCCTTGAGGAGTTTCAGAGGAGTCTTGCGGAGTCAGGAGTATTACAGAAGAGTTTGCAGGATTGACTCTTTTCAATGGTGACTCGTATAGACTTTGGAGTCCGAAAATCATCTAACAACACTGCTCTAAACTATAGTATAGTAGATCTTAATATTTTATCCAAAGAATCGATTATCTGATGTTTTCCTTTTAGAAGGTCAGTAGAATAGGTTTTCAGTATATCTTGATTTGAGTAGGATAGACACAAGAATCAGATGTTCCATGTATGTATGTTTGAGTAGTTCTTGCAATTTTAAAAGAATTTTAATACAATAAATATTCTGCCTTTTGACCATGCGTACTACGGATTGCAGGTCTTTCCATCTATACAACCGAGAGAACTTTGCAAAATGCTTTTTCAAACCACGGGAGAGTTGTTGATGGTATGTGTGTTTATGTTTTTGTTCTCTATGAGTTTACGCATCATGTCCTTCGTGCACTGGTTGAGTACACTACAATCTTATAAAAAATAATTTGTAAAATCTGGTTACTGCAATCTCTTTGGAATATACGCCTTGCAGTTAGAATAATAATGAATAAAACTACTAGAAGATCAAAAGGATTTGGGTTTGTGGAATTTGCTACTGCAGAAGAAGCAAGCACAGCTCTGAAAGAGATGAATGGCAAGGTACGAAGGTGTTTGTGTATCTTGTGAAAAGTGATATTGACCTCTATTTTGGTTTTTGTTTTTCCTAAAAGTGTATGGAAATATTTGCAGATTCTGAACGGCTGGCTTATTACCGTGGATTATGCGAAACCTGCGCCTCGCAGTGGTCGGGCTCCTAACATTCCACAGAACACACCTGATATGAACAAAGAAACAACTGCTGAAGCTGCGGACGATTTAACAACTCCCTAATTTTTTCTTCTGGATCATTAATATCTTTTTGCATCTACCATGTGTTTGAAATCAGGCAGTGGTACTTGCCCACAAGAATTGTCCAAATTATGTTAATTGTTTTGCTGACTTATCAATCTAAATCATTCAAGATAACATTCGTGATTTTTTCCCTGCAACTTGTTCAGATTCTAAAAAGTGCCCACATTTGTTTACCATAATCAGGAGGGAATGCATTTTAACAATTTTATTGTTCTTCCATTGTTGTCGAAGGATCAATATTAGATCAAGAATGTACAAATATAGATGTAGTGGCACTGCAAAAGAAAAAGGGCAAAAATACTGTCTTGAAGCAACTAACTTATCAGCATACCTTTAACCAGGGCAGCCTCAGCATAGGTGAGGGGTTTTACATATGTATTTTCAAAGGGTCATACATATTATCTATATATATATATATATAGATGAGGGGTTTTATATAGGTATTTCCAAAAGGGTTACATGTTTCAACTAGGTTCAGGCTAAAGGGTATTACCAAACTATTGCGTGCAACTCGTAAGTTCTATGTGCGTGCAACTCGTAAGTTCTATGTGTTTAAGGGAAATGTATATATATATATATATATATATATATATATTATTTATTATTATTATTTTTCTGAACATTAACTCCATATTTTTTTATATTATTTTTATTGTGGTTTTTGATGTTCTTGTGGAGTGCTTTGTCAATTATAAGTGTGAACACTTCAATAGCTCCCATTTTAGAAGGTGATGTTTGTTGCTATTATCTTTGTTAAAATATGGAAAGCTAATTTTAATTTTTTTCATCTACTTTATCATTTTCACATTAATTTTTCTATTATTTGCGTTCTAGTACATTCTTAGTGCAATTGCTAATATATGAAGTGTTTGATTAAAATTAAGAAAGCACAAAAACTTATTGTTCACTTAAAACATAGAAACACTAGAACTTTTAAACATTTGTTTTATTCAGACTAATCTTTGTAGTTAAGAAAAATATGTATTTGTGCTCTTTAACATTTCTTGGATCTCCAAGAATCTCTTCAATATCCTCTAGAATACGTTTTCCTTCAATTTGAATCCTAAAGCCTCTCCCTTTGCATCGCTTCCTTCTATCTCTCCAATTAAATCTTGCTTTCTATTACAACGCAATTTGTCGCCCAAAAATGTAAAGTCCAATCGCAAAGGTGAAGACTTGTGAAACTAAGAGGTTGGCCACAATCACCTCACCAACTCTCTTCTGCACTTTTGGACAAATCATGGATTAAGTCAAGGGGGCTTTCCTTTTGGTTACTATGTTCACTTCATGTAGTATGGAGTGGATGTAAATGGAGCTTAGCAATAATGCAATAAAAGTGTAACACCCCTTCCTTGCGTGTTAACTATTGTAAACCTAAGTTGAGGAAAACTAGGTGTGATATGCAATATGGAAAACAAAAATCCTATTAAATAAATTAATAAATGAATCACTTGGAAAAGAGAGACACCAAGAGATGAGATTCTTGCCAAATCCCATTGAGGAATGGAATAGAGATAAAATTTTCATGATAAAGCTTCTAGATGTGATTTTAGATAAACTTGGATGGATTGGAGATAAACATCCATCAAGGAAAAACCATAAGAGCTTTTCGGGAGATAAAGGCAAGCTTTTATAAGGAAAAGCCTTATGGGAGATAAAGACGAGTTTTTTTCGGAAAAAGACCTAGGCAAATGCAAAAGTCCATGAAAGAGAGATGCCGTTAATGGAAACTAAATCATGAAAGAGGGTATTAAATACCTATTGCATCGATTAATTGGAGGCAGTTGATCCATGGCAAGAGCCTCGGCTCAAGGGGAATCAGAGGTGATTCATGGTTGGGTGGTGGTGCTCCGCTCTCCAAGTGATGTTTTAGTTGGTTTCATGATGCATGGAATGTCTGTATGTTGTTTTCTTCCGTTCTCTGTTATAATTTCAGATGTCTAAGAGAGGGTTTGCTCAAATTTCCTCGCCATAAGAAGGACTAAATGAATTGTATGGAATGCTTATACATGAGTAGATTTATTGATGTTCTCCACCATTGTGGTAAGTTATTACTTGCATGGAAAATGGTGTATGGTTACTCTTGACATTTTTATGCAGTTAAAGTGCTAGCTCATATGTGTAAATGTGGAATAATTTGTAAGCATGAGAATAGCTAAATAAGTTACTTGTGGTAATTATACATAAGTGGACTTATCTATGCATATGTTTTTTTAGAAGTTAGCCTACTTATGATCGACTCCGCATATGACCTTTGTGCGTAGTAAAAGTGTTGGTACTAACTGATTATGTGACAGTGTTATACTAAGGTGGACATTGTTGAATCTAAACTTGATCATTGGTAGATGTAGTGAAGAAATTGCATGTGACATTTAGAGATTATCTATGTTAATGGTTTCTAAGAGAATTTTGTAGATGCATTTGAACTATGGAATGATTAACATCTACTGTGGGATTGCTGCATTTCACCATAGGACTTGGACAATGATATTTGTGCATTTATGTTAATGATCAATAACACTATGATGAGATCATGTTTATTCATATTAAGATAATTGAGGGCAATAGATATATGAGTATGCAAAATCATAGGTAATAATGCATTTAATCATGTAAGTCAATGATTCAAGTGATCTATGCCTTGCATGTCATCAGGTTACATCCATGGAAACTAGACCAGTTAGTCATGCATGTGAAACAAAGGCCAAGTCACTAGTGTTTTGATTGTGTCTAAAGGACTATGAAAGTCATGCATGGCCAAGTTAGCCATAAGAAACTAATATAAAAACCTTATTAATAATGTGGTAGATTATCTCTGGAACTTTATAAGTTGCATGCAGTAAAAGACTCTTCATTCTTCATGTGTTGGAGGTTAAATAAGAGAGTTGGAATGTTAACATTAAATCCTTTCCCAAATTGCGTAGTATCCCTAGTAACTAGTCTGACATACAAGTCATGACGTTGAACATAAAATAATCCATAGTATGGATTCACTTTTAACATTATGATTAATAAGTCTATGAGTACAGTGATGTTTATATGATGATGATACTGTTGACAACAGTGAAATCTCAATGGTAAACAAAGAAAATTTTAAATTCATAAAGTCTAGGGGCTAAATATCCGAGTAGTCTCAGGAGATTCATTACAAATGGTATCAGAACATAAATTCAAACACTGAGGCCTATGGACCGTCCACCTCCATAGCATTTCATTGACGGATTTTAATTATAAAATTCCAAAATCTACAAAGACGAAATTGTATCTTAAAATATGTCACTAAAATTCCGTAAGGTTGAATCCAAATGCTAAGAGGGTTTATTGAGAAATTTTTAACATATGCATAACAATTCGACATTTCATAAGCGCTTTGATATCATCTAATGGTATATATGTAGTTTGAATCTTTTATATATATATACTTTACGCATCTGACCGGATGTTCAAAAAAGTTTTAAGTTATATAAAGTAAAGTTAGATTTTTTTGAAACAAAGAACATGGGGGATATTATCCAATATTAAAGTTGAAGAATTCATAAACCTTTCATATAGGAATTATGGATCGATTGCTATGCGGTACATTTTGGGATGTACATATCCAAAATTAGTTATCATAAGGGCCTCGGTCGTAGTGTTGGAAGGTCAAGCTATATATATTGGGGCATAGTCATGGCAACTCCTATTTCTGCGACATGGGCGGTGTTTAACACTATATAATACTTTCGCGTGGTTTCTTCCCTCTCATCATCGCGCCGGGTGTTATATGGTGTTAAACACCGCCCATGTCATTCACATTAATCACACATTTAGAAACTGCTGCCGTAGTAGTCCATACACCAATCAACGAAACCGTCAATATACTAGTCATCCCAATAAATTTCCACTTGGCAGAATATGAACAAGGAAGACGGGTGTTTAGAGTGATTTCAAAAGCACGTTTAGGCATCGTTTCGGTTTCCATATGTCCAGATGCCAAACACCACGATTTCATTCTCGGTCAAGTTCCACTTCCCATGAATTTCCTCGTCACTCAAATACGCGTAGCTTGCAGGACCAGAGTTTTTCTTTCCAAGTTAGAAATCATCGCGCTCCCATCTCATCCAAACAGTCCTGTCGGAAGTGGTCAAATTTCTTTTTCCTTCCCATGCAGGGAAAAAAATCCAAGTGACAGTTCAATGTGGGAATGGAATACGAAACATCCAGAGAATACGAATCATCAAGGGAATGATAAGGATAGATGTAAATCATAACATAAAGGCTCGACTGTTGTTGTTCCATTGCGTTGCAGGCAGTTACGTGCGGATAAGAGTTCCCGCAAGCGTGGAAAGGATCAAAAACAAAACGGAGGAGTGTATAATCTCATATGGGTACTTATTATCATTAGTTGGATAGAGATTACCATACGATGTGTCGAATAGGTGGTACGCCGATGAGGATAGTGTTAAACCACCACACAAAATCTCGGCTGCTGTTTCTTTTTGCTTTTGCGTGCCTTATCATAAGTTTGAGTTATGTGAGTTGGCCGTAGAGCTAACGACACTGTCCACGAAAGATCGCAAGGAAAAAGTTGTAGTTGTTGTTTCCTTATTCAACTGTCTGCTGGCAACGTAGAAGATCGCAGGAAAAAGCCAAAGCTCGTTGTTTCCTTTGTAAATATGCTGAATTGGAGGCACTGGATTGGGATAATAATTATCCTTAGTCGGATTAATTTCTATCCAAGCGATAATCATGATCATGAACAGGCAAAGGGGATAACGTTTTTCCCCACCTTCCACCAAGTACTCTATCTTCCAAGGCGTGGAGACTAATTATAAATTAGTGAGCAAGCTAGGTCTCTGTAGATTTCATTTGGTTATGTAGATAGCATGAGTTATGAACCTAATGGTGTTGATGATGAGTCATCATCGTTGTGTGCCTGCTGTGGGAGTAAACGTGCCATTGTCTGGCACTCCATAGCTCTGGCCTCCCGAATTACTGTGTACGGTTGTGTTGTGTCTACTGTTAAAAAAAATCGATCATGATGATAATAGTCATGCCTGAAATAGTATAGATAAATATTTCTTGATTATCAATTATTTCATTATCTTTCTCTGCTGTGCTATGCAGTTCGAGCATTAAATTAGTGTGATATTCATCTAACTCGGTGAAAAATTCCCCTCTGTGCAACCGCGAGTCGTCCGCTCGTTGAAAATCCAGACACCCGCAAGTGTTTCACGAAATTGCATTTTTGCTAATCTACAGAGGGACCTAATGATTTGGATCCCGAAAGCAGCCTTGAAGCAACTATCGACATCCATTGAGATTTGGGTTGATTCGTCTTCAAAAAAATTCTAGTACTCATCAAGCTTCAAAGGTTATGTTTGATTAAAAACCTACCCACTCTAATCAAACCCTTATAATAGGTTGAATATTAATGTATCCATGTGTATTTTACACATATATATGAATTGAGCATACTTTAAGATGCTTCAGGGTTTGTGCATTAAGATAAGCTAAGGGGTCTATGTTTTGTGCATTAAGATAAGCTAAGGGGTCTATGTGTTTCATTCTCTATATGTTCCGGAATGCGCAATAAATCTGTGGAAGCGTTAAATTTGTCTCAAATCTATGCCCATCAGATCGATTCATGAGGAAATTTTGAAAAATGAATAATTGGGGAAACATGTATTGCATTTTAAACTTTAATGAGTACTTCTTCGATCAGTCTGCGAACTTGGTTAAGTAGGAAAAATAAGAATAACAGATTGTATAGTTACTTGTGTGTTGGACCATTTGGTGTAGATGTTTGCAAATGACATAGTATGTTGAGAGAGCTTGTGAACATTGTATTGGTTGCTTATCAACATTAATGTAATTGACATATATCTACATGCTATTGACAATATAGTTGGGCATAACTTGTTTAATAGAGGGAATCCATGGTTGTATCATTGTTTATTATTTTCTAATATACTCATATATTTTCATGGATTCCTGGGTAGGCTCTCAAAAGGAGTTTAATTTAGGTAGGAGCTACATAGTCAGTCACAATCACGTTTTAAATTACTTAGTCATGTGATCACCTTGATTATTGATGATGTTAGGTACATGAATTGTAACTTCTCTGATATGCCTCATCTTTTTTCATGCAGAGAAGGTATTTTCCCTTGCATCACAAGAGGGATTCCTAGATTTGTATTGGGTTAGATTCAAGCCTTAAACTATTGAAAGTTTTTTGACACTCTGATCACATTATTATCAATTGTACCTATATTTTGGCGAAGGCCAATTCTATTGATCAACATATGTGACGCAATATTCTAAGTTGTTGTATAAAACGATCAAAGAAAAATTATGGTTGCCAAAAGTGATTATCAACAATAAGAACGTGTTTCGAAACTTATGATTGCGACCATAACAACCTTGTCTAGCAGCAATAGCGCTATGTCAGGTCCAATTTAACTTGTTTAAAGTATTAAATTTTTTAACTTATAATTGTAATTTCGATAATGTAAAGTACACATAATTGTAATTTCGATAATTTCGATAAATGGGAGTCACTGGGCTCTGTATATTTTCTGCTACCTATTGGGTGCAGAAAGGAGTGGAAATGAGAAAGAAGGGTTTTGATGAAGCGCATTCAAAACTCTAGAAGCTGAAAATGCAAGAACCAATTGCTTAGGAATGCATTTGAGTTTTCTTTTTCTCTATGATGCTGAAGTCACCGCTATCATTCCTCTGAAACTAGCGGCATTCACGAATTGGCAAGCCACAATGAGTAAATCGTTCATCCCTTTCGATCACTTTCACTCATCAATGTACTGATGTGTCAATATTTGCTTTCGGTGAAATAGTTGTTGGATTGGATATTTATGTGATGTAATTGTTGGTTTTGAGAGCTCGGATAATTCACACTCTGCATTTTTCTTTGTCTACATTTTGAGTCTAGAACAAGACTCGTCATGAGGACTTGGATCTACAAAGAAGAGAAATGGAAGCTATTAATATGATATGGAATGTTGCATGGGTTGGGCATGGGTTGGAGAGTCGACCAACTCAAGAAGAGGAATCACTTTTTTATTATTTAATCAAAATTTTTATTTTAATTCATTTTTATTTTAATAATGGATTTCTTTTGACACATAATCAACGAATTATATTTTAATTTAATTATAAACCTTTTATGACATTTAATTCTAGAGTAGAGAAATAGTATTAATTATTCATTTTATTAATTATATTAAATTATGGATTCTATAAATTAAATTATGATTTTTTCAAATTAATGTTTTGATTTATTGTTAATTTATTTCAATGGAAATCTTATTATAACTTGATTAATATAAATCTAATTAATAATAAACTTATTACTTTTAATAAGAAATTTTCATTTTAAAATTTTCATTATAATCTTTTATAGTGGGTATTTTTAATTCTTTAAATTTTGTATTCAAAATTAATTACTATTTCATTTCAATTAAATTGTAAACCTTTTTTTGGTTTTCATTAGAACGTTATATTTATCGCTTTATTTCATATTTTTAATTATGATTTTTATAAAATTATGCTTATTAATTTATTATTATATATATTTTAATATAAATCTTAATTTAATCTAATTAGAATAATGTTATTAGGTTAAATAAGAAATATTGCTCATTAATAATTAATGTTATTATTAGCGGTAAGAGAGGGTTAGGGGAGGGGTAACAAATGTTTAGGTCAAGGAGGGGAGGATTTAAAAGGTTGGGCAATAAAATTCATTAGGGTGAAGGGTGATAGGGACATTTGAGAAGCAGAGGGAGAATGTGAAATAGGAGAGATAGGATGCGGAGTTGAGGGATTGATAAAGAATGGTGAGGATGATAAGAAAGGGGAGACATCTTATTCTTTGGTATTGCAGGGGAGAAGGGAAACCCAATTTCTGCTAACCTCTAAGTCTCCATCCTTATTAAGGTTGTGAGGGTGTTGGATGATTTCAAGGGCCTCACGCACTTTAGGTTTAAAATGATGTTTTCATTGGCAATGACCTTTGTATCGTCAAGGCAGATATGGTGGTTTGTCTTACCTGCATGCTCAGCTAAAGATGACGAACGAATTCTTTCATTTCAGATATCAGCACCATGTTCTTTAAGCCTGATCTTGACGCACCTACTTGTTTTCCCAATGTAGTATTCTCCACAAGGACAATTGATCCTATAAACACCTTTTTGCTGGAGGTGATCTGGGTTATCCTTGACAGATTCTATCCTTTGTTTACTTTGGTCAGTTTGTCAGTGACTCCACGAATATATGGAAGGTACGCATTTACAGTCTGGGGATTTTCATATTTATCTTTTTTTCTTCCAGATCTGGCTTTCCAGATGGCTTTGATGATGTCTTTATTACTATATCCTAAGCTTGTAAATACTCCTCTTAAGTAAGCAATCTCCTCTTCTGTGTCAATCTCATCAGATATTCTACAGGCTCTAGTAAAAGGGGTTTGAAGAACACCCATATTTTGAGATGGGTGGTGGTGTGTATCAGCATGAAGGTAACTATTAGTATGTGCTTAACACTTTGTGCCTTAGAGATCCATGTTTGTTTCTTATGAGGAGGATGTCAACGAATGGGATGCAATTATTATCTTCGACCTCCATTGTAAACTTGATGTCATCGGATATGTTATTGAGATGGTTTAAAAAGTTTTTAAGCTCTTCATCTCCATGAGGCCAATCGACACTAGTGTCATCCACGAACCTGATCCAAAACTTAGGTTTTAACGGGTAGGTGTCAAGAGCTTTCTTTTCAAATCTTTCCATGTAGAGATTGGCTACAATGGGCGATAGATGATCCCATAACAACTCCCGATGTTTTCTCATAGATTTCCCCTTGGAAGGTGAAGAAAGTAGAACAAACACAGATTTCAGCTAGCTTTGTAGTTTGGGGGTCTGCTACTTCTTTTACCACTTGGACTGCTTCATCTAAGGGAATTTTGGTGAAGAGTTGGACAACATCAAAACCAACAATTTTATCACCCGGGTCCAGCTTAGCTTGTTCAATGAATTCAACATACTGGTTGGAATCTTTAGTGAAAGAGCGTTTTACCAACTAGAGGAGCTAGGGTTCTGGTGACATACTTTTCTAATTCGTATGTGGGTGCTCAATAGTATTGAGTATAGGTCTGAAGGGGACATCAATTTTATGAATTTTTGGGGCCCCATAAATATGAGGAGTAATTTCACTCTCAGGCGTAAGGTTCTTTTTTAGTTTATCATCTAAATTAGTCTCTTTAATGGCTTTTTTGATGAGTCTTTCAATCTTAGAGATGGGGTTTTTCTCAAGTTTCTTGTAGCTTCTACTTTTATATAGGTGGTCTTTCATTTTGTTTATGTATTCTTCATGATTCATTACCACTGTGGTGCCCCCTTTGTCGACCTTTAGAATGACAATGTCATTATTATTCCTTAGGTTTTTAAGGGCTTTAAGTTGCTCTTGTTTAAAATTTCTTTTAGGGGGTATGGCCTTCCTTAGGATTATGGCACATTCTTGTTTGGAAAGCTCATTATCTTCATCATTGAGAGTTTTGATTCCATCTTCAAGACTGCAAATGATTTCTTTGTTGGTAATCCGGTTGGGGGTTAGGGCAAAATTGAGTCCTTTGTCAAGGACTTCAACTTCTTCTTTAATTTATAAGAGGAAATGTTAATTACTTTTTTATTTTTAATGGAATTATTGTGGGAATTGTTATCTATTTTATTAATTAGTCTATTTGTTATATATTCATTACAGTTGCTGATAAAGTTAAGGGTTGGTGGAAATATATGTTGGAATGTAAGCAATTGATAGGTAAATTTTAAATAATGATTGGTAACATGGTCATCATGCTATTTTAATACAAGGAAAATATCAATGATACAATTAGGTAGGGACTTGGCTAAATAAAATACCATTTAATACCTGAAAGGATGATTATATAAAAGAGGAAATGTTAAACCTTAGTAAGGTGCTATGCAAAGGTAAAGATTCCCACGAATAATGTTAAGATTATAAAGAGCATGTTATAGTATCAGATTATGAAATGGCATAATTTCTTTTCAATGTAATCCTTTGGTTAATGCATCTATATACAATTCATTTTGAAGTGTGATTTGTTCTTCGAAAAGATGATTAAGGGAATCAAATTTAACATGTTATTATATACTATGACCTATGCATGGGATATGCATACTTTTACTTATAAGTGTCCCTGGGTACAACAATATATATAAACCATGGTAATTAATAAGAAGCAAGTTCTAATGCTTCTTGATTGATGATAGAAAAATCATGTTAAGTTTGTAAGTACTTTCTTGACAGTGTAAAACTTTGCAACTTAAGAGCATACCTTAATGTATATATTTAATATAGATAAGGTTCTGGGGGTAATATCTAACCAATATGAACCCTTCCAATTTGGAAAAGGAATTGAGACATGACAAACATACTTCTTATAAGAAGTAAAAATAATAAAATAAACTAAGCAAAGATTTGTACTCCATGAGATGGGTGTTTCATTGCCAGGTGGCGGCAATAATGGAACGTGAACTAACATGCTAATAAGTATTTTTATGGAGGTTCCTCATAAATGAGGAATTTGAAATTTCTTTCTATTACGATAGGAATAAATTAAGTTTTGAATAATGATGCTTACAAATATGCATAGCATGTAAAACAAATTTGACCTTTTTGTCCAGGTATGGGATTTGAGTTGCTTGAACTATATTTGAGGTTATATTATTTTTAGCATACATGCATCGTCTGTTATGTGCCAATGATAAATAGGAAAAATATGCATGAATAACTTATGATTATGTTTAAGAGTCGAGCTGGATAAGGAAACTGAAGGATATTAATCCTTACTGCCATTTGTAAAATATTATAACTAAGTTGTTATTGTAGGCTATGCACCATAATGAATAAGTGGATATAAATTGATGATGCTAAATTTTGTTTTAGTATGGTTAAATATACACATATGGCATGAAGAATTGATGCTATGCGATGATGCATAGGGCTATTAGAATGTGATCAAGATTAGATAAATAATATTGTTGCTTTGAGAATGACAATGATATAAAGTCATGAAGGTATTATTTGACCTAACACTGCCATCATCTAGAACAATTAGCAAAATTGTTGTGATTTTATATTGATGGTAAGATGATGGTCTAGGAAGGAGCATCTCTGGTATATGGGTACCATAAAGTACTTAGATGTGTTACCTAAAGCAGTACTAAAGTGGGAAAATAACATGGTTAGTATGGTATGGGAAAGAGAGACTCCCTGGAAAAACTTTATTTGAAATAAAGTCAAAATCAATTAATTCAGTAAGCAATAAGTGGTTTATAGATGACATTATCAACTTAAATTGATAGTTGTCATGAAAGGGAAAAGCCTAAATAAAATGCCAACTCATGAATGTAATATATACATAAGCTATTTTATCCTATCTATACCTGAAATCAAATTATGAGTTGTATGATTGTCTAAGGAAGAACATAAATTAAGGAAATGAAGTTATACTAAAAGATCCTAAGAAGGGATGGGAGATGTAAAGGACAAGGTTGGGTTGAATATGAGACTAAATATCTTAAAAACTGTCTTTCAAATTTAATATGAGTGCATTAATTAGTGCACATGCTAGTCATCATGAAAATGGGTATAGCAAAAGATTTTTGCAGAATTATAACTCATAATGATCTAAAAATTTGATGTTATCATGAGACTTTAAGTATCTATGATAGACATAATATCATAGTCTGTTTTATGATGTATTTCATTTTTATTCAAACTTGGTATGGGTGACAGATTAAAACCCAAAACTAAGAGTTAAGTGTATGATTGAGTGATAGTAGTCAAGATCACTGTTAATGATACTATTATGTTGCAACCACATAACATAGGAAAATGATTACTAAATAATGGCACTTGAACAATATGATATAAACTTCCAATTGGTTGCAGAAATGAACCATGTTCATGAAAATTCCTTACAATTGAGCACAATTGTTCTATTTACCGGAAATAGATAAATGAATGTTTGGCATGATACTAACATAGTGGAAAACATGTGGATAAAGTTATGTCATGCAGGTGATGCCATGAGCATGGTATGATGGGTAGTATCACAGATGGTACTATGTACAAGCAATACATACAGTACCCATATGACTACATGTGTTACATGATTGAAACATGATATGTATAACTATGTGTATAATACACCTTGTGTGCAGGTATACATAAAGACACTGGGTGGGTGTCTGACAGGGAAACCGACCTGGAGGTTGCACATAAAAAGGAAACTAGGAAGTGGTTCAAGGATAAGTAACCATGGTTAATTGCAGTTTGGCATACATACGATTATGATGAGTATATGTAGTTATGATGGTATATGAGCTAACCTGTTATAATGTTTTAAGCATATGTTAGTTGATTTGTTGTATGCAAAGAAACTGCACGAAGCAAATGTTCGGCAAGAACACAAAGGCTTAGAAGAATGAGGAGGGAGAACATGCATTCTTTGAATAAAATGAATAATAGGCAATATAAGCCATAACTATTTTAGTAATATTGAGAAACAAATTATGAAGCTACATTTCTGCATCTAAAATTTCTTACAAATTGTTGAAAACAATGTTACAGGTAGCTATGGAAGGAGATGTGCTGGGAGCACTCCTTGTAACCGATATACATCGGAATATTTGCATCAGATGGCAAAGCCATGAGAGTTGTGGATTTAGAAACTAGCTACCTGTGAATGAGGACATGATGCAGTAATACAACGAGGGCGGTGTAAAGTGTAAGGGGGGGAGTATGTAACACCACTCCCTTGTGTGTTAACTATTGTAAACCTAAGCTAAGGAAATATAGACGTGATATGTAATATGGAAAGCAAAAATATTATTAAATAAATTAATTATTGAATCACTTACACCAAGAGATGAGATTCTTGCCAAATCCCATTAAGGAATGAGATAGAGATAAATATTTCATAATAAAGCTTCTAGGTATGATTCTAGATAAGCTTGGATGGATTGGAGATAAACATCCTTCAAGGGAAAAACATAAAATCTTTGTGGGAGAAAAAGGCAAGCTTTTATGAGGAAAAGTCTCATGGGAGATAAAGATGAGCTTTTTCGGAAAAAGACCTAGGCAAATGGAAAAATACATAAAAGAGGGACACCACTAATGGAAACTAAATCATGAAAAAGGGTATTAAATACCCATTGCATCGATCAATTGGAGGTAGTTGATCCATGGCAAGAACCTCCGCTCAGGGGGAATTAGAGGTGATTCATGGTTGGGTGGTGGTGCTTTGCTCTCCAAGTGATTTTTTAGTTGGTTTCATGATGCGTGGAATGTCTGTATGTTGTTTTCTTCCCTTCTCTGTTATAATTTCAGTTGTCTAAGAGAAGGTTTGCTCAAATTTTCTTGCCATAAGGACTAAATGAATTGTATGAAATGCTTATACATGAGTATATTTACTGATGTTCTCCACCATTGTGGTAAGTTATTACTTGCATGGAAAATGGTGTATGGTTACTCTTCACATTTTAATGTGGTTAATGTAGAATTTCCTGCAAATTCTCTACAAACCTACCTCTGAGATCTATGTAGAAAATCTAATCGTAGATTAACTCGATAATTCAATATACCAAAGAAAATTACTATAATATACTTCTACTATCAAACTTACGGAAGCTTAAAGACCGAGCTGAATCAGAGCTGGACACATATAACCATAAGAACAAGAATCAATGCACACAAAACACAGAAAATACTCAGGGGAAAGCCTCAACTAAAAACCCCACTATCTGTATTATCATACAAGGTGGAAATACATCAGAATTATACAAAGCCTTAGCTCTCACAGCTAGCCAGCTCTCAGTACAATCCTCCTGGATGCTCACAGACAATCAAAGCTTCTCACAAGCCTTTTCCTCTACCCTCCAAGCTCCTATTTCCTTGTGCGGTTTCTCCTGGGTGATCCTCCTGTTACCAAGTGGAAGACTGATCACTCACACTGATACTACACCCTGTCAGAACTGCACAATCCTCAAGGAACCTTACCTTGACTGCATGTATGAGTTTCCTTTATAGGAAAACACATGCAACTGATAGTAGCCTATCCTTGACATTTAACTCAACTGGGTCTTTCTCTGAATAGACATGCATGAGTTTTTGATGAGAGAATCTTCAGTTATCTGGAGTACACTGGTTGAGTGCATGCATGCATCAACTGACTGATAACTCACAATTAGTTCATCATATAGTTTGGAACTAATTTAACTGGACTTAACTCAGTAAACTGAGCTAACTGATTACAACTCAATCTTATCTCCTTAATTAAGGGATAATCTCCTTAATTTAAAGGATAACTGTTGCATGACTTCAAAAAGACTTCTCACTTGAATTTCTCCAACTAATTAATCCATAATGAATTAATTAATTATTTTCAAGCAGCTGGTGAGACTAAATTAGAATTTAATTCACAATTTTAATTCAAGGACAAATTAAAATTGGAATATTCTAGATTCTATTTTTATCATTTCTTGTTGCTATTTTCAACACTCCCTCTCAACAAGAAAGGAATTCAACTCGATTCCGATCATGAACCTTTGGAATGTTATGCATGGAACACTTCTCTCAAGTGTTTTTGCTCCAACAACTTCACAAACAAAAAAAACATCCAACCTGAATCAGTATGATGCATCTGTCATCAAAGTCTCTGACGACTATTGTCTCTGTTGACCGAAAACTTTGCGCTTCTGCTGACTCAACCTTTCTGTACTGTTGTCAATCCTTGTCTACACTTATCAGTATCTGACTGCTCTAGCCTCTGTCACTTTGATCTCTGACTACATCAATCCCACTGATTCCTCACGCTACTATGTACTTTGGTCTCTCGTAGCAACGTACAATCCATGAGATAAAACCTCTCAATGGACCCTGCCCAATTTTAGCCTTCTTGAGACTATCACTTCACATCACCCAACCTCACACCTAGAGGTATGACTGCATGTGATCCCTTTGCTGACTCTAATTGTGGCTCCTCCACAATTTTCTGAGAATTCTTCTAGGACTGCATGTTGAGAGGTAATTTACTCTCCCTCTCCACCAAGTCTCTAACATTTGCCTTGCTCCTCAAGGCCTTGCATGCATATTGAACCTCAAGAGCATACAGGTTCTTGACTTGTGAACCGATCTGTTTCACCTGTCTCGTGGTGATGTGTCTAAGGAAAACCTTTCCCTTACTGAAGACAACATCATAGCCTTTGTCCTCCAACATCGCGAACAATACCAAGTTCTTCTTTAGTCCAAGCACATACTTCACATCTGTCAAGGTGATAGAAGCTCCATGCTCCCTCTGAAATGAAACCGTGCCCACTAGTGAAACACTAAACCTTTGGTCGTCACCCATATCTATGTGAATCTTGAGGTATTTCTCCTCCAAGGTACTGAATAAAATTTTATCGCTGGTCATGTGGAATGAAGCTCCACTGTCAAGATACCAACCACAACCCATCATCGATGAAACTATGCATGCAATGAGGGTAAATTCCATTTTGAACTCAGAGGCTAATGCCTCAGCTTCCGATCTTTCCAAGGATCCCTTCTTGGACTTCTTCGATGGGAAATTAGTCGCTTAATGTCCCATCTCGTTTTTTTTTACTGTATGATATGAATTCGATTTGCACCTGCAACCCCAAACTTCAAAATTCAAATTCTCTTCTCTGTATACTGTTCACAGCTCCGATAAACTAAGCTCTGATGCCATGTAGAATTTCCTGCAAATTCTCTACAAATCTACCTCTGGGATCTATGTAGAAAATTTGATTGTAGATTAACTTGATAATGCAATATACCAAAGCAAAATACTTTAATCTACTTCTACTATCAAGCTTATGGAAGCTTAAAGATCAAGATAAATCAGAGCTGACCACATATAACCATAAGAAGAAGAATCAAGGCACATGAAACAAAGAAAATACTCAGGGGAAAGCCTCAGCTAAAAACCCCACTATCTGTATTATCATACTAGGTGGAAATACATCAGAATTATACAAAGCCTTAGCTGTCATAGCTAGCCAGCTCTCAATACAATCCTCCTGGATGCTCACAGGCAATCAAAGCTTCTCACAAGCCTTCTCCTCTTCTCTCCAAGCTCCTTTTTCCTTGTGCAGTTTCTCCCGAGTGATCCTCCTGTCACCAAGTGGAAGACTGATCACTCACACTGATCCTACACCCTGTCAAAATTGCGCAATCCCCAAGGAACATTACCCTGACTGCATGGATGAGTTTCCTTTATAGGAAAACACATGCAACTGATAGTAACCTGTCCTCGACATTTATCTCAATTGGGCCTTTCTCTGAATAGAGATGCATGAGTTTCTGATGAGAGAATCTTCAGTTATTTGGAGTACACTAGTTGAGTGCATGCATGCATTAACTGACTGATAACTCACAATTAGTTCCTCAAACGGTTTGGAACTAATTTAACTGGACTTAACTCAGTAAACTGAGCTAACTAATTAAAACTCAAATATAAATCAATCTTATCTCCTTAATTAAGGGAGAATCTCCTTAATTTAAGGGATAACTGTTGCATGACTTCAGAAAGACTTCTAACTTGAATTTCTCCAACTTATTAATCCATAATCAATTAATTAATTATTCTGCAGTAGCTGGTGAGACTAAATTCAAATTTAATTCACAATTTTAATCCAAGGACAAATTAAAATTGGAATATTTTGGATTCCATTTTTATAATTTCTTGTTGCTATTTTCAATAGTTAAAGTGCGAGCTCATATGTGTAAATGTGGCGTAATCTGAAAGCATGAGAATAGCTAAATAAGTTACTTGTGGTAACTGTACATAAGTGGACTTATCTGTGCTTATGTTTTTTTAGAAGTTAGCCTACTTATGATTGATTCAACATATGACTTTTGTGCATAGTAAAAGTGATGGTACTAACTGGTTATGTGACAGTCTTATACTAAGGTGGACATTGTTGAATCTAAACTTGATCATTGGTAGATGTAATGAAGAAATTGCATGTGACATTTAGAGATTATCTAAGTTAATGGTTTCTAAGAGATAATTTTGTAGATGCATTTGAACTATGGAATGATTGAAATCTATTGTGGGATTGCTATATTTCGCCATAGGACTTGGATGGTGATATTTGTGCATTTATGTTAGTGATAAATAACACTATGATGAGATCATCTTTATTCATATTAATATAATTGAGGGTAGTATATATATGAGTATGCAAAATCATAGGTAATAATGCATTTAATCATGTAAGTCAATGATTCAAGTTATCTATGCCATGCATGTCCTCAAGATTACATCCATGGAAACTAGACCAATTAGTCATGCATGTGAAACAAAGATTGAGTCACCAGTATTTTGATTGTGTCTGAAGGACTATGAAACTAATGCATGGATAAGTTAGCCATCACAAATTAATATAAAAACCTTATTAATAATGGGGTAGGTTATCCCCAGAACTTTATAAGTTGCATGCAATAAGGGACTCTTCATTCTTCATGTGTTGGGGATAAAATAAAAGAGTTGGAATGTTAGCATTAAATCCTTTCCCAAATTGCGTAGTATGCACAGTAACTAGCCTGACATACAAGTCGGGACGTTGAACATAAAAAAATCCACAATATGGATTCACTTTAAACATTATGATTAACAATTCTATGAATATAGTAGTGTTTATATGATGATGATAATGTTGACAACGATGAAATCTCAATGGTAAACAAATAAAATTTTAAATTCATAAAGCCTAGGGGCTAAATATCTAGGTAGGCTCAGGAGGTTCATTACAAAAAGGAAAAGATAATTATACAAGTTATGGGGGTGATGGTGAAAGGAAATCTGGTGCCTTATTGCTTGGGATATGGGGTCTACATGCAATCTAAGAGGGCTATTCTAATATAAGTAGCCATATTGATTTTTTGTATGACAGATCTAACTTGGAAATCAATTATTAAAAGGAACGAAGGGAAGGGACTCACCTATGGGGACCTCCACTACAAAACAAATCTAGAAGCGGTTAAGCTTTTACTCAGAATGAATGTTTAGGGATTTAAACCCCTTATCTTTGAGATAAGGCATAAGATTTTACCCATGATGGATGTTAAAGATTGAACTCCTCTTTGAGAAAAAAGGTTCCCATAGCATTAGTTTTGAGAATTTAAACCTGCAAACAAAGATTTACGAATGGTGAGCCTAGGACATCTCCCACAATTAATAAATTGTACAAACAAAATTTCCACCACTTAGACAATAATTACTTTGATTTGAATGCTTGGAGTTAGTTTTATCACAACTTCTTCCATTGATCAACTCACCATTGCAAACGGAAAGAGAAAACCCTTAAATATGTTTTAGCTCTAAATCCCTCATACAATGCAAACGGAAAGATCAAAACCTTAAATATGTTTTAGCTCTAAATCCCTCATTGAAAATTGTTTTCCTAGATCTATTGTTTCTCCTAGGAATAATAATAAAATAAGCTTCTCTAGCAAACTTTTTACTAAAAGTAGAAAGAATTTGTTGAGATCCACGATCTCCTCTAGGAGGTTACTTTAAAATATTTGAGGAAACAATTTCAATGACGTTGTCATTTAATGAACTTTGAGACCTAAGTCAATAATGATAAAATAATGAATTAGTTGGAACCAATTTCTAAAATAGGGCCAAGAGATGAGGGTTCTTTCTTTGTTTGAGGATGGATTGAGTCTAAGCTCCCAAAATAACAAGATAGACAAGTGTGCCTTTCTATAAGTGTGCCAACATGTGTCAATTAGTGGAATGGAATGACCTCAACAGATGATCATGGGAGGTGTGCATGTGATCTCCTCCAATCAAGTCATGAATGAATGTGCAAGTAACCAACCCCATCGACACACGTGGCTAGTAGACAACGTCGCTTCATGAGATGAGATTGAGGATGAGCCAATAGATGTCCAAGTGGCATGTGTGGATGATCCCAAGGTAGATGTAGTGGTGTAGGACCAAATAGACATACAACCTAATTCAAATGTATGAATAAGTGTGCCATTAAATCCTCTCAAGTGGGTATCTTCAAAAAATGGCATGAAAACAAGTGCAAGCGACCTCCTTAAGTCTTCAACATAGAGATAGATGGACTAAAAGGTGGAGTGCTCAAGCAATGTTGATAATGAATGTTGATCTAAATTAGATCATTATAATGTTCGTAATTCGTCTTAATGCTTCCAGTGTGGAAAAATTAGAGAAATCAACTTACAAGAGCAACTTTAGCGATTGGATCAAGTTTAGAGAATTGGGTCAAAAACCTTTCAGGGGTAGTTTGAGGCCTTAAATGGCATTTTTTGGGGGTAAAATTTTTCCGGTTAAGTGCTACACCCCGTGACACTATTCTACACCTAGAGACCTTTCCAATGGTTCAAGAGAGATGTTAATCAGAGTTTGGATGCAAAAGTTATGCCTCCCAGTAGTTGATTTATTGTGATTGACGACCACAATTCAAGAGGATGTGATGTCGACCCTTATTACTCATGGAAAAATGGCTAACCATGTGGAGATGATAAAGAAGAATCTAGAAAGGTTGGGTTGTAACTTATGTTGAGGGTTGAATGGATCAAATTTAACCTCTAGTTGGCTATCAAATTGTGTTATAATAAGGCCACTAGGAGGAAAAGGAGTTCCATTCTATTCGAGTATGTTATGACTATGTTTACATACCCACTTGGAGTGATTGCTCTGTATTCTTGGCCCTAACAAGACTCCCAGACAAAGGAGTATATGGAAAACCTATAACCATAGCATCATCAGGGATGACTCACGGACATACAAAATGAGTCGACTCATGAGCTAGTGTAGCTCCTTGATCAAGACGATCAAGACATAGAGGGGGTATATGGCACTCGTCAAAAGGTAGAGAGGAGTTGGACAATTCACTGGCAAGTTCAGTATTAGAAATCCAAGACTTGACTCAGTCCAAGGGTGGCACCTCCCAGGATGGCCGAGGAGATGCCCCCTAGGTTGATTCAAGATTTTTGTTTTCCAATGTATACCTTTTCCAATTTGGGAAGACGAGAGGCATGAAGAGGCATAATCTCCCAAGGATGAGAAATATGTGAATCCATGAACTCCAAGATGACATGTTGAGAAGAATACTCATCGTCAAGGGAGTCACGTGGAAGAGGTAAAGTGATGGCCTGTGTGGGAAAAGGATCTTAGTCATATTCCATATTGCGATGGATTTTTTGACCAACATTAGGAGGTGCTGACGAGACTACCAAGGAGGAAATATTCTCCACTAAATTGTGGGGTATGCTCACCATGACAATCTACATTTATAAAAGAAGACACCACCCAAGGGTCAGGTGACACATGGGGTCTACAACTGAAAGGAGAGATCATGTGCATAGAAGCGATGGTAGATGAAGAAGAAATGTCAGGCGGGGGTAAAGGTAAGACACTAATAAGGGGTGATCTTTTGAATAAACCCGCACCAACACTCTCACAACCCCTAGGTTTATCTCCAACAAGTGGGAAATAATTCCTCGTAGCGGTAAGATGGGTTGATGACAAACAATAGTCCAACTAATCGATCATGACTATCCTTCCTTTATGGGAAAACCAAAGAACATGAAATATCAAAGACATGGCAATGCACATCACATAAAATCAACTATGAACAAGGAGTAGGTTATAGTCCAAGGGAGTGTCGATGACTTCAACATTAACGTAGGAAATATTGCCCCCTATATCGATGGAAAACTTTGGAAGAACCCCCTAAGGTACAAAATGATGTCCATCAAATGCTTGAAGAGTGGTAGTAGACTTAGTGAGTGCTAAACACAGAAAACACATGAGACCAGAGAGACACAGATATATGTGGTTCACCTAGTTTGGGCGACGTCCACCTCGAACTGCCAGTCCTTCCTTTCTATTATCCAACAAAATGAAGAGACACAACCTACAACAGATCCACTATAATATCCTTTGTTTTCTCTCATAGTCTCACCTCTCTGTTTCTCTCTTGGAGAATACACATCTATTTCACAACCTCAATATAATGCCCTCATACAAAGAGAGGGGTTTCCTTCTAAGGAAAAAAACCCTAAACTAAACATAAGTTCTACCTTCAGATCATTCGCCTAATGAACGACCTAGATTGACTGGAAATTACTATACTTTTACAAGGCAATTTTACATCTATTTTTAGCTTGAGGGATTCCCCCGCTAGGACGTTGCCCCCCGCACCCCCCTGCACCCCCCGCACCCCCCCCCGCGTGGAGGGTGTACAAACTTCCTAGGTATACATCCGGCAAAAACAAATACTCTAAAAAATCATGCTCCACAGCCAACAATCTCCACTTGAGAATGATTGTAGCAACTCATGCTGTTCATTTGTTGGCAATACTCCTCTTTGGACCTGGCTGTTTTCTCATCTTCATCGTCATCCTTGAAGACCAATTGAAAGTAAGCATATTCTCAGTTTCTCCCTGGTTACAACTTTTGTTAGCATATCTGCAGGATTCTGGCTAGTGTGTATCTTTTGCAGCTTCAACTCTCCATCTTCCAACACCGATCGTATGAAATGGTATTTGAGTTGTATGTGTTTAGTCCTAGAATGAAATACTGAGTTCTTTGCAAGATGAATGGCACTTTGGCTATCACTGTATAACTTACCCATATCATGCTTCTTACCCAATTCTACCATAAACCTTTGTAACCAAATCATTTCTTTACTAGCCTCTGTAGCAACAACATACTCTGCTTCTGTTGTCGAAAGTGCAACAACACTTTGGATTTTTGAAACCCAACCGAAAGCTGTTCCACCTACAGTAAATACATATCCTGTAGTGCTCCTCCTGTTATCTTTGTCACTTGCCATATCTGCATCAACATATCCCTGTAGAGAAATGTTTGAACCACCAAAGCATAATGCTTTATTTGTGGTACCTTTCAAATATCTGAGAATCCATTCACTGTCATCCAATGTTCCTTTCCTGGTTTGTTCATGTACCTACTACAACTCTCACTGCATGTGCCAATATCAGGCCTGGTGTACCATTCATACAAAGCCCAACCTGATGCATATGGAACTTTAGACATATAATCCATGTCTTCTTGGGTCTTTGGGCACATTTCCTTACTAAGTTTGAAATGGCTAGCAAAAGGTGTACTAATTGGTTTTGAATTGTGCATATTAAATCTTTTCAACACCTTTTGTATGTAGTCATTCTGAGACAATGTTAATTTGCGATTTTTCTTGTCTCTAGTTATTCTCATACCAAGGATTTGTTTTGCAGCTCCCAAATCCATTGCAAATGAATTTGCCAATTTTCTTTTGAGCACATTTATTTCCTGCATGTTAGACCCTGTAACAAGCATGGCATCTACATACAATAGCAATATAATATAGTTTCCATCATTTTTCTTTTTCAGATAAACACAATGATCAGAGTGACATCTAGTATAACCTTGTTTAGACATAAACTTGTCAAATTTTAGATACCACTGCCTTGGAGCCTGTTTTAAGCCATACAAGCTCTTCTTCAACCTGCACACTAGTTTCTCCTTCCCTTTAACCTCATATCCTTGTGGCTGCTACATATATCTCTTCCTCCAAATCCCCATGGAGAGAGGTTGTCTTTACATCTAACTACTCAAGATGCAAATCTTCAACTACTACTAGACTTAAAATAGTTCTGATTGAAGTAATTTTAACAACAGGAGAAAATATTTCATCAAAATCAATACCTTTCTTCTGTGCAAACCCCTTCACCACAAGTCTAGCTTTGTACCTTTGTTTTCCTCCATCTTCTTCCTTAAGCCTATAAACCCATTTATTCTTCAATGTAGTTTTTCCTACAAGCAACTTGACTAAGTCCCAAGTCTGGTTATGCATTAAGGAGTCCATCTCTTCTTCCATGGCTACCTCCCACTTCTTCCTGCTTTCAACCTGCATTGCTTCTCCATAACATTCAGGTTCACCAAAATCAGTCAATAATAAATAATATAATGAAGGAGAGTATCGTTCAGGGGGTATACTTATCCTGGTAGATCTTCTAACACCACTTTCAGGTGTTTGGAGTGCCTGTTGCTATTGTGGTGGTTGCTGTTGTTGTGGTTGTTGATTATTGTTATTTTCAAGCACCTTTACTTTTTCATTGATTTCATCAAGAACTGTGTATTCCTTGTTTTCCTTTTCCTGTTTCTTTTCCTGCAATTGATTCTTATACAAGACCTTTTCATTGAATATTACATCTCTGCTCCTAATGACTTTGTGATTTTTGTAATCATATAAGCATTAACCAAAATCATTAACACCATATCCAATAAAGGTACATTTCTTTGACTTTGCCTCAAGATTTGTTCTATTTTCTTTATTAATATGGACAAAGGCCTCATAACCAAAAGGCTTTAAAAAAGAGTAGTTTACCTTTTTACTTGTCCATGCTTCCTATGAAACACCACCATCCAAGGAACTTGAAGGCCCTCTAATAATTAGATAAACAGTTGTATCTACAACATCTGCCCAAAATTGTAAAGGCAATCCTACATGCAATCTCATGCACCTTGCACACTCCATGATTGTTATGTTCATCCTTTCTGACACACCATTTTCTTGTGGTGTTCTTGAAACTGTCTTCTCTCTGCAAATTCCATGCTCTGAACAATACCTATCAAAACTCTTTGCTACAATATTCACCTCCATTGTCTGATCTGAGACCCTTCAATTTATTTCCTATCTCAATATCAACCAAAGCTTTCCATTTCTTGAAAGTATCAAATACATCAGATTTATTCTCAATACAATAAATCCAAGTTTTTCTAGTTGCATCATCAATAAAAGTAACATAATAACGAGCGCCACCGAGAGATGATACTTGAGCAGGTCCCCATACATCTGTATGCACAAGCTCTATTTTTTCGCTCTTCTTTCCATTCCCAACTCTAAGAAATCTGACTCTCTTCTGCTTTCCATAAATGAAATTCTCATAGAAGTCCAAATCAACATTCTTCAAACCTAGCAACAAATTCCTTGAGTGAAGAATATTCATCCCCTTTTCACTCATGTGTCCGAGCCTATGATGCCATAATGTTGCATCTGCTCCTTTGGAAGTTAATACATTAATAGAGTTAGAAATACCAATGCATAAATACAATGTACCAACCTTTTCACCTTTTGCTATTACCAGAGCTCCTTTGTTGATCTTCCAAGCTTTATCTGTGAAAGTTGTCACACAACCTTCAACGCCTAATTTCCCTGTTGAAATCAGATTTTTCTTCAGATCTAGAACATGCCTTACCTCCTTTAGTAGCCATTGGTTTCCATTATGATGTTTTACAAGAACCTTACCCATTCCAACAATTTTATAGGGCTTATCATCACCCAAACGGACTTGTCCAAAATCTCCTTGAACATGGTCATGAAAATATTTCTTATCAGGTGTGGCATGGAATGAGGCCCCTGAATCTACCACCTAGGAATCAGTAATATTTTCGAAAGAAAGAATCAAAGCATATTGTAACACCTCACCTGTCACATTTGCTTCATGATTGTTTTCTTGCTGTGCATCTCATTATTTTCCCTTTCGAGATCTACAATGTTTCTTTAGGTGTCCTTTCTTTCTGCATTTCCAACACACTATCCCTGATCTAGACTTGGATCTGTCTTTCCTTGATTTACTGCGATACCCTGAGCTCTTTCCTCTTTCCATTACTTGATGTCTCATCAGAGCTTTTCCATCGCGTTTTCTTGCTAAGGATAGCACCAACAACATCATCAAATTTTAAAGTACTAGATCCAGAAACATAGTTACTAATGGCCATTACTAAACCATTCCAACTTTTTGGCAATGAGCACAAGAATAACAGAGCTCTAACTTCATCATCAAAGTTTACCCCTACAAAACATAACTGACTTGTAACAGTATTAAATCATTTAAATGGTCTGCAATAGATCCACTTCCAACATCTTCATAATTAAATAACCGTTTCATAAGAAATACCATTGTTTGAGGCCGAGGGTTTTTTCATATAGTTTCTCGAATGCTTAAAATAAACCCTCTGTCATTGTTTCCTTCGAAATGTTGAAGGTGACGACACTGCGAGGCACAACCGTACTGTTCCGAGTGCCTTTTCTATCAAGAAGGTTCCATTCTTCATCTGTCATACCCGTTGACATCTTTGTTTTTCTGCCCCAATGGTAGGTACAGATCTTTCTGATACAGATAATCCTTTCCGTCTGCATCTTCCACAGTGAGAAGTTTTGGCGTTAAATTTCTTGACCCTAAACTTACCATCTTTCCGCAATTGCTCCACTCGAACAAGGAACCCTTCTTTCTTGTGAGTTTATTAGCCCATTAGAACCTTCGGCTCTGATACCAGTTGTTAGAAAATTATATATTACAGAGCAATGGAACACATAGAATATTGCAGAAATATAAACACAGAAAACACATAAAACTAGAGAGACACAGATATACGTGGTTCACCTAGTTTGGGCTACGTCCACCCCGAACAACCAATCCTTCCTTTCTATTATCCAGCAAAATGAAAAGACACAACCTACAACAGATCCACTATAATATCCTCTATTTTCTCTCACAATATCACCTCTCTGTTTCTTGCTTGGAGAATACACATCTATTTCACAACCTCAATACAATTCCCTCATACAAAGAGAGGGGTCGCCTTCTAGAGCAAAAAACCCTAAACTAAAAATAAGTTCTATCGTCAGATCATCCGCCTAATGAACGACCCAGATTGACTAGAAATTACTATACTTTTACAAGGCAATTTTACGTCTATTTTTAGCTTTGGGGGTGCTGCCCTTGAAACCCCCGCCATGGGATCGCTGCCCCCCCCTGCACCCCCCCGCGTGGAGGGGTGTACAAAATTCTTGGGGTATACATCCGGCTAAAAAAAGAACCTCTAAATAATCATGCTCCACACCCAACAAAAATTTAGTGGTAAAGTCTATAGCTAGGAGCACCAACATTAAAAGTAATGAGATTAGACTCTAGGGGATCCAACCACCCTCTCGAGTGAAGTGAGAAAGGATTTACGTTGCTAGGGGTAGCTCTGCAAAACCTCTAATGTAGATATGGCATAAGGATCTTGGGATAAATCCTCGACAATATTGTAGTGTTGGGCATCCCATGCAGATGGATTGTGTGTGCTCTTGTGAATGACACCCTTAGGTGGGCGATAAACTGGCTCCACAGGCTTATCTAGTGTGAGAGGTCTAGTGGAAGTAGTCAGGGTGGTTGAATCCTTAGAGGAAGAACTTGACTTAGGAGTATCATAAGACTTAGCTCACGTAGTCACATTAACTTACTCTCGACACATAAGGATGGACGTATTATTGGCAAGATGAAGATATGGCCCCTCACTGCTGCCTTCCAGAGGTTGAGGATCCCGGGAAACCATTTGTTGTTGAGTTTGTAAAGGGAATGGATGAGTCAAGACAAATAGCTAGTGTGTAGCAGGTGGTGGTGCAAGAAGTCAGTGGACTTCATCCATTCAAGGGCACTCGTGAGTCAAATGCTCACCTTGAAAAATATTACAAGGGAACTTGATCTTGTGACATCGTTCACTTGAGCCCCCACCCTGATTATGGATTTGGTTGTCTCTTGAGCAGGTTTATTATTTATGTTCTTTTTATATCTAGGTTATTGAGTGTTCTTGGGTGCAGCTGACTTAACCATGAGAACCTCAGTGGGTTTCTCAGAAGAGGGTACTTTTTTAGAGCCATATGCACTTCCCAGGTCTTGTGATGTAACAATCAATTTACCTAGTTTGGTAGTGAGTTGGACCATAGAGTCGAATACAAAACCAATCACATCATCAAAGTGTGGTCCTTGGGTAGGTTTGGGTGGGTCTGTAGAAGGGAGAGGAGCATGAGGAATTGCATCATAAGCGTGCTTGATTGAAAGTAAATCAAATCTAGTTGTTGGGAAGCTAAAATAACTTATTCCTTGGTAACAACCCTAAACATAGACACATCCTTAGCTATGGGAGGTAATAATGATCGAATGAAACATTTACAAAGAATCTCATTGGGGATCTTGGTTTGAGCTAACCTCTTATGTCAATGCCACTCATGGATATGATCGGAAATTAGAGTGGAATTGTCTTGCTTAAAGTTGGGCAAGAGGTCAACATCGATATCATATCTCGAGAGAAATTAAAAATTGGTCAAAAATGTCATGGACAAGGAAGAAAAATCACTGAAAGATGTTGTATCTAGCTCGATATACCATTTCATAACATCTCTAGTCAGGGTTCGTTGGAACATACATAGTTTGATAGAATCATCAACCAAAGAGTTTGATGCGCACCAAAGATGGTGGGTGGTGATATTTTTTGATGGGTTCTCTCCAGGTTTACCTTCAAACTTAGAGATATCAAACAACAACTTTGCAGGCATGGGTGGCCACCAAGGATCATGATGTATGGGGTCATTCGTCATCTTAGTTAAATCCAGAAGATCAAGAGAAGATAGGAAAGTATTATGTAGCTGACTAAATGGGTCATAGGAGGAAGAACCCCATGACTGATCGTGAGGTCCCCACATACCCTAGTTCTAAGTTACAATTTGTGTACCATCGTTATAATTCATCCCAGTATATTGAGGATACAGGCCAATATGAATGGTGTAAGGAGTTTATCCCCCAGGGTAAGTTCCCTAGAGAGTGAAGGGCCCCTAAGAGCATGGTTACTAGTGGGGTTGTAACTGACAGAAAAAGAAGGATCTCCTTGCACAAAAGCACCAACATAAGGAGGATAATTCATAGGAATCGTTGTGCTAGAGACAGGGTTCCCCCCTAGGAAAACTAACCCCTTTAGGAAAAGTACTAGAGGAAGACATCCCTCCTAACAATGAAATATACAAGGCTTAGGTAATACTAGAAGTAGGGTTGCCCCCAAGATGGTTAAAAGCAATAGACGATGCGCGCCCCGCCCCCGCCCCCCCCCCATACACACACACACATTAGCCGAGGTGACTATGCCCATATTAGGAACAAGGATGGTAGGCTAAGGAAACCTAAGAGTAAAGAGTGTGGATCCTATAGGATGTATAGGGTTTGCTCCCATGGCCATAATAGATGAAGGAATGGGCACAAAGACACTAGGGAAACCTGTGAGAGTCACAGAGGCATCGAGTGGTATGCCCCAAGAGGACATGAGAGGTGTAGATCCTACCACACTCAGTGGTGGTAACGATGTCATAACAGCAGAAACTATAGATGTAGAGGGTAAAGGATAATTGACCTCCTTCATAGGTAGTGTAGAAAAAGGACTATAGAAGTAGGCAAGTTTTGAACTGCCTAGATTCAATCGTAGTAACTTTGGTCCTGATGGTTCGATCAAAGGTGGGTTAACAGGAGAGACAAAATCATCGGCAAGTGTCTCGATAGAGATTAAGTCACTACAAGGAGGACCATGAATATATTCCACAACAAGAGGTTGGTTTGGGTCTTGAGTATCGACAGACACCCTATGAGTAGGAGTCAACAATTCACCTCTCTCAAGAGGTAGACCTCAGATTCTATGGGCTTACAACAACTGGGTTCAACTAGGGTGAATAAATGTATTTTAACTAAATCAAGTTAGTATAGACACCCCTAAGGCCAAACTATTGACTCAGACCAAACAACACACACTAGAAAATCCCTAAAAAGGTAGTCACACACAAACCAAAATCAAAGAAGCTTGTGGTGGGACAATTATACTAGTTCCCTGCATTCCAACCCTTTTAGCTGCGAAATTAGTCCAAGTATCCTTATAAGTTGTGGGTTACCCCTCGAGAGGACTAGAAGAGTATGAATAATACCTGTCCTAGGAACAGAGAGGACAATCCCCTCTCTGTCAACTGTGTATGAGCCCTAGAAGAATGGCCACTAAGGTCACCACTAACAATAACACGTCTTGGGGGGACAATCATCAACCAAATTCATATGCAAGGGCAAGACAAAAAAGTCCAAAACTCTCCTGAGAGATCCCTCAAATCGAGGTGTACTCCTCCCAAATGGATCCCAAGAGCTACAACAAAATTCTAGTAACCTTGTTTGTAATAAGTGCAAATTCCGCAATTTGCACCACCCAAAACTAAGCGAAATAGGGAATGTCACCTCACCTAGCCCCAAGTGAAACCTCATGATTAACCTTCATTTTAGAAGGGCTTCCCAAACCACATTACTAATAGTAGATTTTCACTCCCTATCGCAAGCTGCTAAGTTGGTTTTGTGGTCTTGGAGCAATTTACTAACACACCTAGCTCCAAAACCCTAGCCTATGCTAATGTTGGCATACTACTAGTAAACATAAAAGAAAACTTGAATAAATTTTGTTAGAGCGTTTATTTTAGTGGTTGTTGTTTACTCGGTTTGGTAGCAACATTGAAGATAGATGGTCTGATGGACTCTTGTTAGCAACACCCTAAATGAAACTGTATGAAGATGCACTCTTTTTGTTTTTTCAAATTCGATGAAAATTTACTAGAGAAGGGCAAGAGCCCTTTCACTTTTCAAAAGAAAACAAATGTCTACGAAATTCACCTCTCACTTATCCTAAAATGAATTCCCCAAATTTATAAAAATACAAACCCAAAAGACAATTCAAAAAAACAAAATCCAAAAAGAGGCCAAAATTCCCCAAGATAGAATGCAAAGCACTAAAAAAGCGTTAAAACTTGGAATCAATGCCAAACAAACACTCTTAAGCATCAATAAGAAATCCAACAAGTGGAAAGAGGAAATCGATGTATACAAGCTAGGTTTGTAGCACAATGTCTCAATGAGAGACAATGTTCTACATGGTAAAAGCCAAACCCTAATAGCAGGAAATATTAGGAAAGATTGAATGGGAGTGACAAAATGTGAATCTAAAATAAAGAATAGACAAAACACAACCAAATCAACTTTTCAAGTCAGAACTCGCACAACCACAAACAAGAAATACAACCTCTTGCAAACAAAGGCAAGCACACAAGAAAAAATGCAATCACTCAATCAAAGGTGACAAAGGAAAATGAAGCCAAATATGGTTATAATACTGGAATCAAAAGTTTAAATTGGTTGTTACTTGATTAACTAAACAGATCTAAAAAGTTGGGTGCAGCTATTTACGAAAATAGCCCCAATCAAAGCACACCAAATCTCCAAGGAAAACCCTAGAGTAGTACCAAAGGAAGAATCCAGCAAAAACCAACAAGAGTGCACTAAGATTTGATATGTTTCACAGATGAAAGCAATAATAGCAAACAAATCTAGAAAACCAAGAATCACTCAAAGAGCAGGGAGTTGGAATTGAAACCAAATCAGCTAGCCAAGAAACCATAACAAGACAAATATAATCCAAAAAGATAAGGATGGATCATATTTGTCACGATTTGGACTCAGAAAAGAAGTTGAAGAACATATTTTATCAAAAGGACAGAGTCCTATAGGATCTCTCATAAGAATTTAAGAGTCCCATCACAATCACATGGAAGGAGACCTGCATAGTGTGATTTTGTAAAGGTACAATTGTAGGGAAGGAATGATCCACCTAATGATTATGGCATAATCATTTTGTATGATCTTCTGTGCCAATGATTATGGAGGAGCATTTATTTTGTAAGAGATGTGTGATCAACAAAATGAAATCAAGGTCAAAATATTTCCCATAACATCTCTTGGTGTTCACAGTGTTTAGTGTGCGTTTGTATTTCAATATTCCCTATTTTTTGATTTTATCTATTGCATGCATAAACAAAAAAACAATAACTAATAAATCCATAAATCTAAGGAAAATTAACCCTCATAGTTAGATTTCATGTTTTTAGTCTATTTTTATCAGATTTGTTGTGAAAATTTGTCCAGTGCAATGTCCAAGACAATTTACATATCAAATGCTTATACCAACATCAAAAATGTCCAAATAGACCCTCCAAGTGGTACACGTGGCTCCAAAATCATGTAGCCATCCATATATTGAAATATATGGAGTAGATCTTAAGATAGAAGGTTGAGTATCATCAAATAGATATCATAGATCAAGTGCCAAGTCATCCAACAACCTCCACATGTGTGCTACCACCTTCATTTATATAAAATGTTTTCTTCCACAAGATACAACTCCATAGAAGAGAGTGGTCCATGACTATTAGGTGTCAAGTCATCGTAAGGTGCAACCTCAACATAAAAATGTATAAGAACCAAAATTCTCTAGGAATTGAGTTAGGTGTATAACTAGGAGTGGGTTGGCCCCTCTAGTTAAACCATAGGATGTCGAAGAAGCATATTGAAGAGGTATATTACTACCTAGATTTGAGTGTATATGCTATAGAAAACTTCCATGGGACCTTAATAGACACCAAAAATTCTAGGTTTCCCTCACTAAGAGTGTCATGTCAAACATTCTCCTTCAATATGTTGAAAACCTTTGAATATTGTGCTAAGTTACTAGAAATCCATAGTAGAGCAAGTGTTAGGTCCCTATACTACTAGTTTAACCCCTTATTGTTATTAGTGCGACCGCCTTATTATATTGTTGTGCCCATGTAGTCCCCATATTGTTATTATTGTGCCCCATAGAAGCCCACTATTGTTATTGTTGTGCCCTTACATTATTATTGTTATGTCAGCTCAGATTATGTTATGACCCCTTAGACTCCTATATATAGAAAGGAGGTCTTGTCATTTGTATCATCCAAGAATTGTTCATTTGTGTAATGTAAAGGAGGTTTCCCCCTTGAAGAGTTTGATTTTGAAGGCATTGATCTCTCCTTTATTCTGTTTTGTGAGCTGGTTGCATAACATTTGGTATCAGAGCTTTGGATTCTAGGGTTTCGCTGCTCCAAAAAGGTCATAGTGGCATTTTCGCTACAACTTTTTCACTACAAAGTTTCATAAACTAAAAAAGAAACCCATTTGATCCGAAATCATTCTGAACCTTGGGACCAAATTTTAGATCTTATCTCGCTATATTTTTTGAGATGTAGAATTTCCCACTATAGATCACCTGATAATGCAATATACTTGATATACTTCTACAAACAAACTTGCAGAAGCTTAATTGATTTTGAGCAAGATAAAATAGAACACATATAACAGAGAATGAGAAATCAATCACACATGAACACAGAATAATACTCTAGGGAAAGCCTCAGCTAAAAACCCTGATCTCTGTGTTATCATACAAGTGGAAATATGTTTGATTACACAAAGCTTTAGCTCACAAGTTATCTATCTCTCAGTACAATCCCTTAATGCTTCTCATAGACAGAATAGACAACACATATGCGTTCCTTCAGTCCTCGAAGCCTCCTATTTCCTTACGCATTTTCTCCTAGGTCCTCCAACTGCAACCTATGTGATTCTCACCTCACACACAACACCGATCTCTAAAATAATTGCACAATCCTGAATGAGTGAATTACTTCTGCATGGATGAGTTTCCTTTATAGGAAAATTCCTCCAATTGATAGTACACTGTCCCTTCCTTTAATCTCAACTGGGTCTTTCTCTGAACTGACATGCATGAGTTATTTATGAGAGAATATTCAATTATTTGGAGAACACTAGTTGCATGCATGCATGCATTAACTAACTGAACTCACATTAGTTCACAAACTGTTTGGAACTAATTTAACTGGATTAACCCATTAGCTGAGGCTAACTATTACACTCAAAAAAACAAAACATCCTTAATCTCCTTAATTAAGGGATAACTTCCTCAATCAAAGGGATAACTGTTGCATGTCTTCACATAGACTTCATGTTTGATTTTCTCCAACTAATTAACTCAATATGAATTAATTAATTATTTTTCATACAACAGCTGAGATCAAATTTGAATTTGAATTATCAATTTTAATTCAGGGACTAATTAAAATTGGAATATATCCTGAAATGTTATTTATAGCAATGTTATTTTTATCATTTCTATTTTATCATTCCTTGATGCTATTTCCAACACTGGTACTTGAAATGATATCTATAACAATGCTATTTTTAGCATTTCTATTTTTAGAATTTCTTTTTGCCAAATTCAACACTCCTTCTCAACAAGAAAGGCATTCAACTCGAACCTGATCCTGAACCTTTGGAATTTTCTGCATGCAACACTTCTCCCTAGTTTGTTGCTCCAACAACTCTAGAAACAAAAAAATATCCAACCTGAATTAGAATGATGCCTCTGTCATCAAAGTCTCTGACTGTTATTGCCTCTGTCGACTAAAAACTCTGCACCTCTGTGCGCTTTAGTATTTGACTGCTCTAGCCTCTGTCACTTTGATCTCTGACTACATCAATCACACTAATTCCTCCTACTGCATCCTACTGCTGCTGGTCCTATCTCCCAGCACTGCATCTACACTACACTTCCTCTCATCATGTTGCATCGTGCTGCCCAATGTTGCACTGTAACTCAGTTACTGAGAAGTAAGTAACTAATCTCCGAATTGACCTCCCTATTGGGCTAGAAGCACCCTCTAATGTTAAAGTTTCTTCTGCCACTCCATCTACATCTGTCTCTACCCACTCAGCTAGTCCTGCTACTCCTCGTCGGGGGTCCCGTAGAAAGGTCTAATCAAAGAGGTTGGGTACCTCGAGGATCATGCCCCTATTTCAACCTTCTTGGGACTATCTCTTCACATCGCCCCAACTCACACTTGGAGGTATGGTTGAATGTGATCCCTTTGCCTACTTGGCTTGATATTTTCCCCTACTAGAGGTTTCTGCATGAGTGGATGCCTCCACTCGGTCTCCTCTCGGCTTCTCCAATTGTGGCTGCTCCACAACCTCCTGAAGCTGCTTCACCAATTGTGGGTCCTCCACAATTATCTGAGACTTCTTTTGGCACTGCATGTTCAGAGGTAATGTAATCTCCCTCTCAACCACCAAGTCTCCAACAGTTGCCTTGCTCCTCAAGGATTTTCATGCATCTTGAACCTCAAGAGCATACAGGTTCTTGACTCGTGAGTTGATCTGCTTCACCTATTTCGTGGTGATGTGTCTAAGGAAAACCTTTCCCTTATTGAGGACTACATCATAGCCTTTGTCTTCCAGCATCACGATCGATACTTCACATATGTCAAGGCAATGCGAGCTCTATGCTCCCTCTAAAAAGCAACCGTGCCTACTCCTGAAACACTATACTTTTCATCATTACCCATCTCTATGCGCATCTGGAGGCCTTTCTCCTCCAAGGTGTTGAACAAACTCTTATCGCCAATCATGTGGAATGAGGCTCCACTATCAAGAAACCAACCACAACCCATCATCGATGAAACCATGCATGCGATGAGGGTAAAATCCAATTAAAACTGAGAGGCCAATGCCTCACCTTCAGATCCTTCCGAGGATCCCTTCTTAGATTTACTCAATGGACAATTAGTTACATAATGGCCCACCTCATGACAATTAAAGCATCACACTTTAGATTTTTCAATCTTCTTCCCACCATGATAAGAACTCGATTTGGAATGAGAATCCTTCTCCTTCCCTTTCCTTGTCTTACTCGCTAAGGCTAGATTTTCTTCATCCTCCTTGGATGAAGAACCATCTCTGGTGCTCCTCCTGATCTTCTCTTGCATCAGATTCGACCACAATTGTTCCCACTCTGGCAGTTTCTCTCTTCCATTCACTGATTCCTGGTAGCTATGCTAGCTCTTAGGAAGACCGAGGAGAGTAAGACGCACCATGTCATCATCAACTGTCATGATTCCTACACTTCCAGGCTCATCTCTGCAGGTGGTGAGCTTGTTCATATATGTAGAGATCGTGTCATCCTTTTCACACTTGATTTTCTGAAGCTTATCTTTCAGCGTCAACTTCCTCTGGTCGCTGCTGTTTTGATATAGATCCTTCAATGTTTTCCACATTGAAAATGGTGTCTCCTTCCCATGGAGACTTGAGACAACGTGGTCTCAAACTCCCTCCAGAAGAATCCTCCTTGCTCTAGCCACACATTTCTTCCATTTCACCAATTCTTGGGCATTAGCAGCTGCTGGCTTGGGGACTTCTTGATCGATGAAGTCCTTCAAACTGTTGTCCTTTAATACCACTTCCATGCAATCCTTCCAGGCTATACAATTCGAACTGCTATCCAGGGCATACTAAAGTCTCAAACTGTTGAACGCCATTGGTGAAATTTGAGATGTGATAAGAATTCGATTTCTATAATCAGGAACTTCAAACTGCAAACTTCTCACTTCTTTGTATATTGTTCTTCACTTTGATCACCTTTGCTCCAATAAACTTTCCTTTGATACGATGTAGAATTCCCACTGTAGATCATCTGATAGAAAATATACTAAAGAAAAATACTTGATCTACTTCTACAAACAAACTTGCGAAAGCTTAATTGATTTTGAGCAAGATCAAATAGAACACATATAACAGACAATGAGAAATCAATCACACATGAACACAAAAGAATACTCTGGGGAAAGCCTTAACTAAAAACCATGATCTCTGTATTATCATAAAGTGGAAATTGCCAGAACTCATGCATACCTTGACACATAAAATAAAAAAGCTTATGACTTACACCTAAGTTTATCTATGCATATAGACCCAGAACTTTGGTCCATAATAGACAGATGCTCAAGCCTGAAAGTGCTCAAAAATGAAGAAATCAAATGCATGAAACTAAACCTTAAATTTGAAAGACTATACAACAACACAAACTAGAAGCATAAACCTCTGGATATCTCAGACAACCTCCCTACACTCTCGAAAATCAACCCCTCACGGGTCTCAATCCTTCACTCTTTAGTCTTGAAGTCTGTACATGAAAACATCCCCAACCTTGATTCCACAATAAGCTTGGAAGAAAACCACAACGAATGTGGACCAGCGCCGGTTATAACAGAGACCAAACCTGATTGCAATACTGTATTAACTCAAACGTATCCAAATGAAGAACTATTGCAGCCTGAAACACATGGAGAAAGGTACACAAATCTGTCCAAGGTAAAGGTTTCAAACATTCCTGAAGACAGATCTCACATTCCAAAACGCAGATCTCATATTCCTGAAGGCACAAGAACGTAGGTTTCTACAGCGTTAATAGCAAATAAAAATCCTGAAGGCAGATCTCAAATTCAAGAACGCAGATCTCACATTCCTAAAGGCACAAGGACGCTGGCTTCTACAGATCACAATACAGTCTTAACTCAAATGTATCCAAATGAAGAACTATTGCAGCGTGTAACATATAGAGAAAGGTACGCAAATCTGTCCAAGATAAAGGTTTCTACAACGTTAAACATTCCTGAAGACAGATCTCACATCCAGAATGCAGATCTCGCATTCCTAAAGGCACAAGAACACAGGTTTCTACAACGTTAACAATAAATAAAAATCTGAAGACAGATCTCAAACTCATGAATGCAGATCTCATATTCTTGAAGGCACAAGAACACACTCCAAGATAAAGGCTTTTACAGCGTTAACAACAAATAAAAACATGAAGGTACCTACAACCATATACGATGAAGATTACAGCAACAATGACAGGAAAAACGTGAATCCAATAGCTACTGCAACATACTCTAACATATCCTGCTCTAGAGAAACAGTTTCCTACGAATGTTTGGGATATGGTAACGACAAGGGCCTCAACAACGCTGAAGGATCGACTCAAGAACCTAGGCAGAACAACGAGGGTTTTGTAGCAAAATCCAACGTGGATAACTCTAAATTCGATGATAGTTTACATTGCACCACGCAGGAACTTGAAAGCCTCGATAGCACAGCAAAAACAACATAAGAACCCAGGGACGTTACTAATCCCAAAGAAATATTAGGTAATTCATTAATAGTAAGAGAGGTTACAACACTAAGATGTGAAAAATCCATGGAAAACAATCAAAACATCAATCCACCCATCTCTAAAAACAGACACGTAGTAAACTTATCAAACAAGAAAATTTGACCAAAACACCTTAGATCTCCTTGGAAAAGGATTAAATTTTTCCATTTGCCCCAGGACAATCCCCAAAGAAGATATTCTTTGCAACATAGAATATGGGATCAGTGACTTACCAGACAACATCAAAGAAAACGTTAAACAAGATTGTTCCATCATTCTGAGAAAATCCCGCCCACCCAAAAGCAACATTTCCAAACATGAACATTTACCCCTCAAAACCTTAAACCAAGACCCTGATATAGTAATCCTAAAAGCTGACAAAGGTGGGGCTACTGTCATAATGAACACAACATATTACAACGAAAAGATGATAGACCACCTCACCAACAGTGGGTGTTACACTAAATTAAATAAGAATCCCCTAAAAAAGATATCCAAAAACATACACAGCCTCATAAAATGAAGTAAAGAACACAACATTAAGAACCTTTTAGAAAACAACCCATACACCCCTAGAATCTATGGAGCCCCAAAGATACACAAAGAAGGCATCCCCATAAGACCCATTGTGAATACCATAGGAGGTCCAACTTATCGGTTAGCTAAATACCTAGCTCGCAAGTTAAAACCTCTAGTAGGCAATACCAGTTCCTTTGTCAAAGACTCCACACATTTTATAAATGAGATCAAAGATCTGAACCTAGATACCAATGACATATTAGTAAGTTTTGATGTTAAATCTCTCTATACCAACATTCCCATAGATGAGGCCATGGAGGTGGTCCATAAAATAGTAAACTCTAACACAACCAAATTATTCAAGGTATGTCTCAAATCTATCTTCTTCAGTTTTAGAAATGAAATTTATGAACAGAGGTGCGTTGTAGCCATGGGATCCCCTCTATCTCCTATTATTGCTAATATATTTATGGAGGATTTCGAAAATAAGGCCATTGAATCTGCCCCATTAAAACCCAAACTTTGGAAAAGGTTTGTTGATGACACTTTCATCATTTGGCAGCATGGAAAAGAAAAATTAAAGGATTTCCTACAACACCTAAACAGTCTATCTAGTTCTATCCAATTTACCATGGAAATAGAGGAGAACGACATCCTTCCTTTTCTTGACATCTTAATAAAAAGAAACAAAGATGGATCCTTATCACACCAAGTATATCGTAAGAAAATCCATACAGAACATTACCTACATGCCAACTCTCACCACCATCCATCCCAGAAAACAAGTGTTCTCAACACTCTAGCAACCAGGGCCGTCCGTATTTCAGATAAAAATCACTTTGAAGATGAGAAGAACCATCTTATGAATGTATTCACGGAGAATGGATACAAAAGACACCAAGTGATCAAAGCCTTCAAGGATGCTGAGAATTCCAAAAGCAAACAACCTCTAGATGATTATCTAGGCAAGGTACACCTCCCTTACATATTAGGCACCACTAATAAAATTGCACACATATTAAGAAAGAAAAAAATCTGAACCACGTTCAAACCCATGAACACCATCAACAGATGCCTAAAATCGGTCAAAGATCTTTTTGATCCCAAATGCCACAAAGGAGTTTACATGGTTCCGTGTTCTTGCAGAAAGACATACATTGGAGAAACTGGTCGATCTATCCATACTAGAATTCAGGAACATGCCACCAATAAAAAACATAACCGCTCAAAAACCTCAGCGCTCGCCGAACATTCTTGTAAAATCAATCATCACATATGCATTGAAAACTCTAATTAGTAGCCAAAATTGATCATTATCACCATAGAAAACTGAGAGAAGCCATAGAAATAGGTAAAAACCCTAACAACTTCAATCGAGACGAAGGATGGAAAATAAGTGACAATTGGATTCCTACTCTAATGTCCTAGAACACCCTCTTCTAACCTAACCTAATTTTTTTCCCCATTAAAACTCTTCTCACCTAAACTCGGACCCAACCTTCCATATCTTAAAATTATACATTAATTTACATCTAAAAACTAAAAACTAAAAATCTTAGATTAACAATATTAACGTTAATATTCATTAACATGAAAATTAACATTAGATTATTATTATATTCAAATTAATTAATTTACTCTAAGTAATAAGAACAAATCTAAAATAAAATCAATTATGAAACTAGGTAGTAACAAACATATTATAATTAATCATAAATAAATAAACAATAAATAAAAATAGAAATAAATTAAAAATTCATTTAATATTAATATTGGAATAAATTAAATATTCCGATCAACTTCTATATAACTCTAAACATCAAGAACAAAAACTATTATGAATTTGATTATAAAATAAAACAATAACAAACCTAACATAATTTTCATAAATAAATTAACAAATAAACATAAATAAATTAATAAATAAAAATAAAAATAAAAACAAATAAAAATAAAAAGTAAAATATATTATTAAACTACATTTAAAAAAATAATAAATAAAATAAATAAATAAATAAAATAAAATAAAATAAAAAATAAAATCAAATCACAAAATAAGTCTGGCAAAGTCGGCTTGTCCCTATGCATCCCTCATCCCTACTTATTCAAATCCTAGGAGATCTGTCCTACACAATTACCGATCTATCCTGATGATGAGCCACAGTGGAGGGCTCGAAATGTCGATTCAATCAAATCATGGATGCGAGAACTCCGAAAGAAAACAACACACAAAGGACTGATCGCAGAAGCCTCAAAACATCAAGTGGAAATATGTTTGGATTACACATAGCTTTAGCTCATAAGCTATCCAACTCTCAGTACAATCCATCAATGCTGCACATAGAAAGAATAAACAACACATATGCCTTCCTTCAGTCCTCCAAGCCTCTTATTTCCTTGCGCAATTTCTCTTGGGTCCTCGAGCTACAACCTATATGATTCTCACCTCACACACAACACTGACCTTTGAAATAACTGCGCAATCCTGAAGGAGTGAATTACTTCTGCATGGATGCGTTTCCTTTATAGGAAAATTCCTCCAACTAATAGTACACTTGCCCTTCCTTTAATCTCAACTTGGTCTTTCTCTGAACTAACATGCATGAGTTATTTATGAGAGAATATTCAGTTATCTAGAGAACACTAGTTGCATGCATGCATGCATTAACTGACTGAACTCACAATTAGTTCCACAAACTGTTTGGAACTAATTTAACCGGACTTAACTCAGTTAACTGAGCTAACTAATTACAACTCAAATACAAGTCATAAGGGATATCTTCCTCAATCAAAGGGATAATTGTTGCATGTCATCACATAGACTTCCTATTTGATTTTCTCCAACTAATTAACTCAAGATGAATTAATTAATTATTTTTCAAACAACTACTGAGATCAAATTCGAATTTTAATTCTCAATTTTAATTTAGGGACTAATTGTAGAAATTTTGAATAATTTAACACATATTCAACAGAGATTATCCTGATCATGTACTATTGCGGAAAACATACACAATACATAAGCTCCTCTACGTTGATCATCAATATAGCAACATCAATAACAATAAAACATCAAGAGCATTCACACATTAACACAGTATGTATCCCGGGGAAAGCATCTCGCTAAAAACCCCAACTATCCGTATATTAATGATTGAGTCATGTAACATTACAAAGTACAATGCTTATCACAAGCAATCCAGTACCAGCTCCACCTGTTACACACAATACAGCTCAGAACTGAATCAATCACTGGCTCAAATCTCTTCCGCTGCTTGCTTGCCTCCGCTACTCAATACCTGCACAAGAACCGGTGATAATTCCAAGGCAGCCACGTCTTTCCTTGGCTAAATCACGTGAGAACAAGCTACAATGTGGGCAAACTCATTGGCATACTCAATCCCTGATTTGTGCAAGATCTGGTGCACAACTATAGTCACAACTGATAGCAATCTGATTCTCTAACACCTGTCCCTGCTGAACTGAACATGCACTGACATGCAACTGAGTTAACTGATTTATTCATTAGTTGTATTATGAGTTAATAACTTGTGAATTAATTAATAACTAATTCACCCAACTCATCTCTAGTCTATTCGCCAGTTAGACTAAATACAACCAGTTTAACAAAGCTAAACTGAACACAACTCCATCAACTGCACCTCCAGTCCACTAAACTCAACTCACTTGAGTTCTAACTGAAGTCATGCATGCAAATATTCAAATAACCCATAAGAACCACGTATTTCCTTCATGCAATTGCATCTGCCACATCCGTAGCTCGAACTGAAGTGCTCCAAGAGAATAAGATTAAGTTTATAGTCCAAATATTATTGTGAGATAATAATATTTGACTTTTCTATTTTTAGCCTGGCAGTCTAAAAATAGACTCCGCCCATATGTCTAAAATAGAAGTCCATCTATTTTTACCAACATGACCAATCATCCACAAATAGCATCCTGCAACTCATAGACCATGATCCATATGTCTAAAAATAGACATAGTCTAAAAATAGACTTGCGCCAAAAATAGCCTGCGGGCCACTTAGTGAAGGCGACTCCTTTCCACTAAGCTCCATCATCTTGTTGCATTCTCAACAAGCATTTCTTGTTGCACACTTTTCAACACTCCCTCTCAACAAGAAAGGCTTCCTCTCAAACCCGATCCTGTAACTCTAGAATGTTCTACATGCAACACATCTGGCCGGTCCACTTGCTCTATCATCAAAGTCTCTGACTGCTATTGCCTCTGTCGACTGAAAACTCTGCATCTCTGTGCTCTTCAGTATCTGACTGCTCTAGCCTCTGTCACCTTGATCTCTGACTACATCCGTGCTGTTGCTGGTTCTATCTCCCGGCATTGCATCCGCACTGCACCTCCCAACTGACCTCCTTGTTGGGCTAGAAACATACTATGATGCTGAAGCTCTACCTGTTGCTGACAAGTGCTCCCTCTCTGACATCTGCGCTACTGCAACATCTTCATGCATCTCGCACCATTGCACACCTCTCTGTGCCACCTAGCACTGTGCAAAACACTTGTGCCTCTCGCATTGCTGCAGCCTGCATGCTATGCGCTGTCCTGGGATTCCCCGCATTGTCGCTCTCTCTGCCGCTCCATCCGCATCTATCTCTACCCAATCAGTCAGTTCCTGCTACTCCACATCGGGGCTCCCGTAGCAAGGTCTCATACAAGAGGTTGGGTACCTCAAGGATCCTGCCCCTCCTCCTTGGGACTATCAATCTATATCGC
>APFE030615982.1:122519-148641 GCA_000404065.3 Pinus taeda | reverse complement strand
AGTATTTCTTGTACAGAGATCGACTGTATGGGCATTCACCGGATATCTCACCTTCCAAAAGAAGGATGAATCCAGAGGCTACCTGGCCCGATTACAGACTCTGCCTGAATAAATAAAACGTAGTCACTTCTTGAATAATAGATCTGATGATCAATCCTCGCTTTGATATCCTGTAGAAATCTCTTCTACAAATCAACCAGCTCTGATACCATGTAGAAATTTTGAATAATTTAACACATATTCAACAGAGATTATCCTGATCATGTACTATTGCGGAAAACATACACAATACATAAGCTCCTCTACGTTGATCATCAATATAGCAGCATCAATAACAATAAAACATCAAGAGCATTCACACATTAACACAGTATGTATCCCGGGGAAAGCATCTCGCTAAAAACCCCAACTATCTGTATATTAATGATTGAGTCATGTAACATTACAAAGTACAATGCTTATCACAAGTAATCCAGTACCAGCTCCACCTGTTACACACAATACAGCTCAGATCTGAATCAATCACTGGCTCAAATCTCTTCTGCTGCCATGCCTGCCTCCTCTGCTCAATACGTGCAAGAGAAATGATGATAATACCAAGGTAGCCACGTCTTTCCTTGGCTAAATAACGTGAGAACAAGCTACAATGTGCAAACTCATTGGCATACTCAATCCCTGATTTGTGCAAGATCTGGTGCACAACTATAGTCACAACTGATAGCAATCTGATTCTCTAACACCTGTCCCTGCTGAACTGAACATGCACTGACATGCAACTGAGTTAACTGATGTATTCATTAGTTGTATTATGAGTTAATAACTTGTGAATTAATTAATAACTAATTCACCCAACCCATCTCTAGTCTATTCGCCAGTTAGACTAAATACAACCAGTTTAACAAAGCTAAACTGAACACAACTCCATCAACTGCACCTCCAGTCCACTAAACTCAACTCACTTGAGTTCTAACTGAAGTCATGCATGCAAATATTAATCAACCCATAAGAACCACGTATTTCCTTCATGCAATTGCATGTGCCACATCCGTAGCTCGAACTGAAGTGCTCCAAGAGAATAAGACAAAGTTTATAGTCCAAATATTATTATGAGATAATAATATTTGACTGTTCTATATTTAGACCGAGCAATAACTCCGCTATGTCTAAAATAGAAGTCCATCTATTTTTACCAACATGACCAATCATCCACAAACAACAACCTGCAACCCATAGACATGATCCATATGTCTAAAAATAGACATAGTCTAAAAATAGACTGCGCCAAAAATAGCCTGCGGGCCCACTTAGTGAAGGCGACTCCTTTCCACTAAGCTCCATCATCTTGTTGCATTCTCAACAAGCATTTCTTGTTGCACACTTTTCAACACTAATTAAAATTGGAATATATCTTGAAATGCTATTTATAGCAATGTTATTTTTAACATTTCTATTTTATCATTCCTTGTTGCTATTTCCAACAACTAGTACTTGAAATGCTATCTATAGAAATGCTATTTTTAGCATTTCTTGTTGCTATTTTCACCAATATGATCATAGGACATTAGGGTTTTTTTCAAGCTCCAAAATTCCATCTCAAATAGGTCATCGTGGAATTTTCGCTATAATTTTTTTCTATGAAGGTTCAAACTCTGAATTAAAACCCATGTGAGACGAAATATTGGTGAAGTGTGGGCCTGAATTTCAGGCCTTGTTTCACTATATGTTCAGAGATATGGTCCAAGACATGTAGGGTTTTTGCAGGCTCCCGAATTACATCCCAAACATGTGACGTGGGGGAAAACGTCATAACTTTCTCTCGGAGCATCAGATTGAAATTTCGTAAAACGTTACAGAAAGAGAACATCCTCTAGTTTTCTGTGTATCTATTTCAAATCCTAAGGTCGAAACAGTGACACGTGGTATTTCGTACAAGTTCGCTCTACTGAACCAATCTATAATCAGGTCATTGTGGGATATTTAGCATAACTTTTCCTTGGAGAATCCAATATTGATCAGACTTGTGGGTTGGAAAGAGGACATAGAGGGATACCGTAGGTTGCAATTTTAGACCTTGGATATCCTAAATTTTATATATACAATAGATTCAATATCAAGATGCTAAAAGAAATAAAAAGAATGACTTGAATCAAGAAAATAAAAACACCTAGTAAGAAAAATTGGATGGATGATTTGAAGAATGCGATTGAAGCTAAGATAAATAGTTTTATATGTGCCATGGAAGCTAATATCAATTGTAGGGAATTAGATTTGAAGAAAGGCATGGAAGATTTGAAGAAATACATGGAAGGTTTGAAGGAAGGTGGGACAAAGTTGTGACAAGAAAGGCCTCCTAATGATGTAAAGGTAGTAGAGGAAACTCATGATGAGAAAAAAATAATTTTTAATCATGATTTCTTAGAATCTAATATTGGATTGAAGACCCACCATATTCCATAGATCGATATGAGGAATTTTGATGGCAATGATCCCATAACATGGATACTCTAGATGGAGAAATATTTTGATCTACATGATGTGCAACTGTTACAAAAGGTACATATTGCATCTTTATATTTAGAACCAAATCAAAATTTATGGTATAAAGGGTTTTTCTCTCATAAACCACTTGTTACTTGCTCAATTTTCATGGAGGAAATGATAACACATTATGAGGATACAAAGACCAACACCTTCTTTAGCCAATTGATAAATCTCAAACAAAAGGGTTCAATGGCAGAGCACATTGAGGACTTCCAAAAAATGAATATAAGGGTAAATGATATTCTAGACAACCAGAGGATTGATGTCTTCATAGGGACGTTAAAGGATAACATTCAACATGAGGTTCGTCTTTGAGAACCTGATTCATTGGAGAAGGCATTCAAGTTGGCAAGAAAAATTGAAAGCAAATTTACGTCAACAAGAAATCCTACCACTCACAATTATAAAGATGGAAGTGTTGTTGCTCCTAGCTTTTCACCACCTACGAGGTTGACACCACAACTATTGGAAGAAAAAAAGAGCAAAAGGGCTTTGTTACAATTGTGATATAAAATACACTAAAGGTCATAAGTGTGCTGAGAAGAAATTAATTTACATAGATGGGGAAGAGGAGCAAGAAAAGGAACAAGAAAAGTCAAAAGAAGAGGATATACACCAGGAACCAATCCCAGAGAAAGAAGAAATGAATCTGACCATTTCTTGTAATTCCTTGACATGAATTACCACTCCTCAAACTCTCAATATAGAAGGGCACATCAAGAAGAAAAAGGTAATAGTGTTGATTGATTGGGGTAGTACCCATAATTTTATTCATTGTAAGATAGCCAAGGAATTAAATTGCTTCCTATATCCAACACTAGAGTGTCAAGTAATGGTTGCAAATGGAGGAACCATAAATTTCTTTGGAAAGTGCCATAATATGAAGCTATCCGTGGGAGAATATGTCTTGAATAGTCCAATTCTTTCCATTCCAATTGGTGGTGCTGATGTTGTACTAGGAGTCCAATGGCTACAATCTTCGGGTACAACAGCTTTTAATTTTCAAGAACTTTTCTTAAATTTTTTTTAGGAAGGAAAGGAAGTTGAATTAAGGGGTATAACAGGGAAACCAGGAAAGATAATCAGATCTAACAGCATGACAAAGCTTCTAAAGAAAGAACAACTGGGAGTAATTGCACAATTATGTTCACTAGAGTTTCCCACATCAAAATCATCTATTTCTCCAAATCTCCAAAAACTTTTGGACACTCATTTCAAGGTATTTGAGACCTCCAAAGGAATCCCACCTATTAAAGGTCATGATCATGCTATTCATTTGATTCTAGGAAATGTTCGCCCAAACATCAGGCCTTACATATATCCGTATGACCAAACGAGTGAAATTGAACGTATGGTTGCAGAATGCTAGAGGTTGGTATAATTCAATGTAGTCAAAGTTATTTCTTTGTTGTAGTGGTATTGGTACACAAGAAGAATGGATCATGGCACATGTGTTCGGATTATAGGGAGCTCAAAAAGCTTACTATTAAAGATAAATTTCCCATTCATGTAATTGATGAATTATTGGATGAATTAGATGGAGAAATTTACTTCACCAAATTGGATCTTCATTCAGGATATCATCAAATTAGAATGAAGACTGAAGAAATTCCAAAAACAACATTTATAACTCATGAGGGTCATTATGAATTTTTTGTCATGCCTTTTGGCCTTACCAATGCAACTTCTACATTTCAAGGTTTGATGAATTCCATTTTCAAACCCTTAGAAAATTTGTGTTAGTATTTTTGATGATATACTAATATACAACAAGTCTTGGAAGGATCATGTTCAACATGTTGATAGGGTGCTAAAACTATTCGAGGAGAAACAATTATATGCAAAAAGCTCCAAATGTTTCTTTGGAGTACAGGAGGTGGAATATTTGGGTCATATTGTATCTCATAAAGGTGTTAAGGTAGACCCTAGAAAAATTAAAGCCATTAAGGAATGGAAAATTCCCACATCCATAAAGAATCTGCGAGGATTTCTTGGGTTGATAGGGTATTATCGCAAGTGTTTTAAGAATTATGTGAGAATAAAACCACCTCTAACAAAATTAATAAAGAAAGACTCATTTTCTTGGACTCCAGAAGCATCGAAGGCCTTTGAACATCTTAAAGAGGCAATGTGCCAAGCACAGGTCTTAGCTGAGCCAAACTTCACAAAAACCTTTATTGTGGAATGTGATGCCTCAGGAAATGGAATTGGCGTTGTTTTAATGCAAGAAGAAAGACCCATTTCTTTCGAAAGTCATCCAATCAAAGGAACATATTTACACAAAGCTATTTACGAGAAGGAAATGTTGGCCATACTACATGGACTTAAGAAAAGGCGACCTTACCTAATTGGAAGACACTTCAAGGTAAAAATAGATCATGACAGTCTTAAATAATTTTTACGACAAAGATTATCTTTAGAAGAACATAAAAAGTGGGTCACAAAGATGTTGGGTTATGACTTTGAAATCATCTACAAAAAGGGAAGCACAATGTTGTTGCAGATGCACTCTCAAGAAAGAATGATGATGTGGAAGCATTATTTTGTGCCATTTATATTATCCAACCAGACTGGATAAATGAAGCAAGGTATGAATGGAAGAATGAAGAAGTGTGGCCACTCATTCAAAAGTTGCAGAAGATCCTAGTTGAAATAATATTTCTAGAACTTGATGAAGAAGGAAAAATCATATTGGAACCTAAAGCAGTCACAGAAACAAGAAATCAACAACTACGAAATCGATCAATTTCAAAGTATCTCAACAATAGAAGAACTTACCCACTGAAGATTCCACATGGGAGGATGAGAATTTTATAAAGAAGCATCCAAAACTGCTCAAGTGTTGAGGACAACACTTTTTTTAAGGAGAGGGGTATGTTAGGTCCCTATAATACTAGTGTAACCTCTTATTGTTATTAGTGCAAACCCCTTATTATATTTATGTGCCCATTTAGTCCCCATATTATTATTATTGTGCCCCACAGAAGCTCACTATTGTTATTGTTGTGCCCTTACATTATTATTGTTATGTCGGCTCAGATTATGTTATGACCCCTTAGACTCCTATATATAGAAAGGAGGTCTTGTCATTTGTATCATCAAAGAATTGTTCATTTGTGTAATGTAAATGAGGTTTCCCCCTCGAAGAGGCTGATTTTGAAGGCGTTGATCTCTCTTTTCTTCTATTTTGTGAGATGATTTCATAACAGTAATATTCTCAATGAAAACAAGTGTCTAATCTATCAAAATCATTATAGGATTGTGATAGACATTTGAAACTCTAAGGTTACCTCACCAATGATTGTGATATCATCTACCACCATGATAAAGTTTAAAACGCCTTGTATACTAATCCAAATGCTAGAAATCCAAGGAAGAGTGGAGTGCTCCCAAAAATCAAGTTATTATCATATCAAAATGTGGCCATATGAACATAATAGACACAAAATATCCTAGGGCATATGGAAAAATTTGCTTGAAACTATAGGTCTCCCTGAAGTAGACAAGAAGGTAAGTTCTTAGGAAGTTTAGGTTTCTATTACTTTAAGGAATATTACAATATAACAATAGACATCTCAAAATCTATAATGCTCCATCAAAAATTCATGCCGCTACCTGATCCAGGTGGATGTTGTTGGCCACCCACCTATCCCACTTGTACCCCCACAACTATCTCTTTCAGTTTTTTAGTTTCCTTAATTGTAGCGCAATTTACTATTTTTCGCAGTTTTTTGGGTCTTGAACTTCCAGATCTGTTTTGAGGCCCTAAACGACGTTTTTTTGGGAAAACTGGGAGAAACATGTATTATAGACTAATGTTTCTCTTCCCAAAGTTGTATTCCTCAGATAGATCTTTCTAATGAGCTATTGTGCGCTTCAAATGAAGATCGTATGCCAAAGTTACGACCCCGGGAAGTTGATGTACCAATTTACACAAAATAGGGCCAATGGTTTGGTGTTTCATCTTCTAGGGTTAGATTTTTGGATGTTTAGGGTTTTCCATTGTTTCTCAACAATAAATAGGCCTTCAAGCCTCATTGTAACAGTTCAGAGACATGTAGCCACCACATCTCTTCTCAAAGATAAGCTACCATTGCCCTAGTTGGTTTATTTCCATTTTTGTTTGTAAGCATATTTCAATATTTTACATTAATGAAATGAAGCATTATTTCCACTGCATCTCTGTGTATATGGGTATTTCTATACTTTGTTGCGTTCCTGTTAAATCTGGATTAGTGGTATTAGAGCGGTCTGTTTTTTCTCTGTTTTTCTTTGCATGTCCCCAACGAGGTCGAGAAATAAGGAGTTAGGGCTTGAACTGGTCGAACTTTTGCAAGATCAGCCTCACAAATCCTGACGACCTCCCATGGCGCATGAAAAGAAAGACGAGGGGGCAGGAGATCCTATCAAAATATTTCTCGAAGAAGCCCTCAAGTGACAAAGGAGCGCGATGATGGACAAATTTTCCCAGATCCTTCAGCGGCTACCCAGAGGCGACGCGTCGACTTCTAACAGCTACTCTGGAAACACCACACCCTTTAAGGTACAAGTTAATTTTGAAATCCCCATATTTGAAGGTCAAATAGATGTAGATGCCGTAGATAAATCGTTAGATCTGTTAGAAGGGTATTTTTCTGTTCATGATTTTTCTAGTTGGGAAAAGATTATTTTTGCTCTTCTCAAAGCAGCCCCCCACATCAAGGACTGGTGGGAAACCTACTGCGAGTAGAAGGATGAAAGTACATGCTCACTATTTTTAGCCACACCTAATTGGAATTCATTCCGGGATGCCATCAAGGAGAAATACTGCCCTGTCAAAAGCTATGAGGACAAATACATAAAGTGGACCATGATGCGGTAGGGAAGGGACCAAGATGTGACGGAGTTCACAAACATTTTTCAAACCCTTCACACACAGTTGGGTATCAAAGATTCTAAGCTGCATCTGGTACTCAAATATTGCGGCTGCCTACATAGATACATCTAGGACAAGATGGAGTTCTTGAACATCTCCTCGCTCGGCACAACGTATCGATACGCTGTCAAAATCGAGCAGCAGTTTAAACAGAAGAAGCGAGACTTTTGATCTGGAAATCTGAAGACCAAAGGACAAAGCCAAGACTGGGTGACCCAAGACAACCAGTCGAAGTTGCAAGAAAAGAACAACACCACAAAGTCAAAGAAGGATACCGAAAAGTGGTGTGAGTTCCATAAGAGCCCCACTCATAACACAAGTGAGTGTCAGATCAAGTAGTCGCTGGTGGCCGAGTTGAAGGTTGTAGAATCAGATGCATGTTCCGACCCTAAGTTAGAACCCGACAAGGGGAATGGCAAAAGGGAAGAAGATCATTGACACAAAGCCTAGCGCCACTGTTTCCATCTCCAAGATCCAAAAGAATGAGACTGAAGATCCAGAGGAGGGGGAGCATATTTTCCACTCACAGATGTGGGTGAAGGGTTTTCCACTATAATTCATTGTCGACAGTGGCTGCCAAAAGAACCTCATTTCGGTAGAGGTCGTGAAGCGGCTGGGACTCCCAACCATACAACACCCACAGCCGTACAACATTAGTTGGCTTCACCAAGGACGAGATCTCTGATTTTTCCAACAGTGCCACCTTCCCTACAGCATCAAGCCTTCACAGATGAGGTATTGTGTGATGTTGCACCACTTGATGTTTGTGATATATTATTAGGCCAACCATACTTGTGGAGGCAATATGTTGTGTATGAGTCAAGACCTTGTGCTATCATTATTTATTTGTGTAATTCATTATATAGGATATCGAAGGTATCCCCACCTACCGCCACTTCTTTTACCTTTGCTAAGAAATGCAACAAGCTCATCTCCCATACTAGGAAATTCATTTTCTTTCTGGTTCGCTCCCAAAGTAAGGGGAAGATCATCGCCACATCCATGACCCCCATGAAGGGTTCCTCCACGCAACAACAACAACAGATGGATACGGTCATGAAAGAACACAGGAACGTTTTATGCTCACCCATAGGGGTACCATTGGAATCTCAGGTCAAGCATTCATTCGATCTGACTCACAGAGCACCTCTACCCAACGGGCCGATATATCACCACTCCATTATGAAAAATGACAAGTACAAGAAGTGACATGGTCCTTACACCAGTACCAAGGTTATGGCGAATAATTCTTTGGAGCACAACATTCCCCCATTCCTTCACTTGCATCGAGTGTTCAATGTGGAACGCCCTTGACCATGCTTCCCACCATTACTGGACACATCAGAGATGGCAGAACAATTCACCAGGGACCAAGTTCAGCAGATGGAGGAACTCAATGCAATGGGGACCATTGCTTCATAAGCGGGGTGGAATGATCCAGGTGGATGTTGGTGGCCACCCACCTATCTCACTTGGACCCCCACAACTGTCACTTTCAGTTTTTCAGTTTCCTTAATTGTAGCACAGTTTACTATTTTTAGCAGTTTTTCGGGTTTTGAACTTTCGGAGCTGTTTTAAGGCCCTAAACAACATATTTTAGGAACACCAAGAGAAACATGGGTCATATATTGATGTTTCTCCCCCCAAAGTTGTAGTCCTTGGATAGATCTTTCTAACGAATTATTGTGTGCATCAAACGAAGATCATATGCCAAAGTTACGACCTCGGGAAGTTGATGTACCAATTTACCCAAAACGAGGCCCAGAGTTTGGAATTTCATCTTCTAGGGTTAGATTTTTGGATGTTTATGGTTTTACATTGTTTCTCAACAATAAATAGGCCTCGAGCCTCATTGTAACACAGTTCAAAGGCATGTAGCCGCCACATCTCTTCTCAGAGATAAGCTACCATTACCCTAGCTGGTTTATTTCCATTTCTGTTTGTAAGCATATTTCAGTATTTTATATTAATGAAATGAAGCATTATTTCCACTGCATCTCTATGTATATGGGTATTTCTATATTTTGTTGCGTTCCTGTTCAAATTCGGATCACTATATGATCATCAAACTACCTAGGGTGCTCAAAGACATGCTCAAGAAGCAAGTGCTTACAAGAATTATTGTCTATTGTGTTTAAGATCATAAATAAAATATAATAAACATAATAAAGGGTCAAGTGCTCCTTCACAAGGGTGAGATAGCATTTCATCACCAAATTTTTGCTCAATCCCCTTTCAGTGGTCCAAAAGGTGACAAAATAATTGGTTTTCCATGAGATTCATTGTTTTTTTTGTTAAGTATGACCACTGAGAATAAAATGAAAATGTAAACTATGAGGCTACTCCTCTAAGGTGATCACATCAACAATACCCTGACCAAGCTTCCATGAAGTGCTAGCATAGCATTCAAGTGAGAATTAAGGAGTATCATCACCAACTAATCCTTGCATCAAGGAAAGAAGAAAGATATGAGTCACGACCATGCGTTAAGGTGATCCACCAAACAAGCTATTGAAGCATCCAAGACAATCAACATGATCCATCAAGGAGGACTATTATACTCAACCATTCTTAAACGGAGACAAATAATGTTTTTACCATCAACATCCCTATAAGTTAGCACTGCAATAGGTAATTACCACTCATGTGAATATGTGATGTATTATCCAACTCTTAATTGGGAACACATACTTTTAGGATAAGAGTGAATGAAAACCCCATAATCTTTGATGTCCTTGTGAAAAAATACTTAAAGTAGGAGGAATACAACCATGTGGAAGGATGGTATATGTCTCATCCCTAGATACCACATCTAAATGATTCTTTAATTTGATTATAAAAACTTACCTTATAATAATAAATACATATATAAGCCAATGATGCCAAAGTACATGAAATGAAATGCTCATAATATAGAGTTTAATTTCTACTTTGATGCTTTTCAAGAGTTTATTTCTCCTACTCCTACTCTACATGAAAAATATACAAGAGTTAGGTTTAATCATACAACCAATGGAGCCGCCCAAGCTCTTTGTTTACATAGAGAGTTATTCACATGTTTGGTTATGAAAAAAAATAGGGAGACATAAAAAACTTCATATACATGAGCTGGAATTTTCATAGAAAGATGCCTGAAATATGGAAGTATCATTATGGAGATAGTCCACAATATCACAATATGATGCCCAAGATGTTATGCACTAATACATCATTCCTCCATCTAGATTTGGATAAAGCTGAAATAGACTTCTTAAGGACATGAAAGCCCATCATATATTGGAATATAATCTCTATCCTCAATAATCAATTTTTTAGGCTTTTCCATTGCAAATCTATCCCTAAATGAGCATAACGACAAATTACAAAATTCATTTTTAAATCTGGAAATTTAATTTGAGTGCATGTAATGGCTACTTGATCCATATGTGAAGGCCGAACGTTTCTGTAACATATGCCTATATGTGTATCTTGTTTCCCATACATTTTCTAGCATAAAAATGACCAATTCCATCTTGAAATTATATGAAATTTTATCAATATCAAAAGATGGAAGTGGTTGAATTTTTTTGAATATACTTGTTTGTAAATTTGAATATCTTTTGAATTTTCTATATGTGAACATTTCTGGAAATTACCTTAAAAAATTTATGAACATGGTTGAAAATAATCATAAACTTATTTTTGAGCATGCCTCTTTTATAAATGCTATTCAAGAGTCTCAAAATCAATATTTTCTTCTCTATATGTACCATAGGTTGGATCTCTAAGAAATTTCCAATAGTCCTCATCCATACTATGATAAAAAAAAATATAAAAAAACATGTTATATTCTTGGTTGCCATTGTATTTATTGAGTGTAAAAGAAAATAAATATGAATAACTCTTCAAATTCTTCAATATGTGTATCATTAAGTTAAAAAATATGAAGAAAATCATGTTTGACCAACCCTTATTCACATTGAATGGAAGGTTAAAGAGATGCTTTTTCATGGATGAGCTCCTGAGAAGGTTCTTGATAATTATCTTCCTCATGTGCAATGTATTTTTCAAGTGCTTGATGACTTCCTTCGTCTTTAAGATTTTCAAGTTTTAGGATTTCAATGGGGACTCGAGGTGTTTGATATTCAAACTATGTTTGATCATTAAAAGATGGCTCTTGAGAAAGTTCTTCATGAACATGCTCTTCAGCTCACGATCTTCAGTGAAGTCCTAATGTGCACCTCATGTCCTTATCTTCAACGGAGTCAAGAGGAGTTTCTTATTCATGTATGACTTCCATAAGATCTTGAAGAGTGTCCTCATTGTAGGTTTTAACCCCGTACAAAAATTACCTACAAACAAATTCTTAAAATAGAAAAATAAACAATGGTGAGAACATAAAATATACACAAATATTTTCACTTGGAACCCAAACTGGGAAAACTAGATTGATTTTTTATTATATTCCTTTCAATGTTACAATACATATATATACATGCCAGAGCATTCATAAACCCCAATCCATTAACCCTGTATTAGAACATAACCGTAGTTATCTTGACAAGATCTACAAATTACCATAGGAAAAAAACACCATGCCTAAAACCATGTATGATAACCATGCAAAAAATGATTGATAGGTCCGCCCAACTATTATTGGGTCCATATATTTATTTTTTTCCCAGGGCACTGCTTCAGACCCTGTGCAGGGGGACTATTCCCCCCTTGCTACACTTGATGCAACGTAACAATGCTTGGGACTAGTAGTGGAAAGAATATAACACATATCCAACATTCTCCCACTTATTGTTTTCTTTCCACACATGGTGCCAAAAGAGTGCACAAGTCATTGGTCTCAAGCTGCAACACCCATTATTTCTATACACTAAGAGAACTTCTCAGTCTTCACAAACTTTGTCAATGCATCTGCAACATTCTTCAGTGGGTCCACCTTTACCAACAACACATTTTTGTCTTACTTAATATCCCTCTAATTTGTTGTTGAATTTTAGTTTTCTGTGCTAATTTCAACTTCAGAATTAAAAACAATTTCTTATCATTTGCTTCATGTGCATAGGTTTCCTTTATGGTGTTTGTGAATGAATAGGTAAATTTTTTCAAGTTTTATGTCAAATTCATGAGAAAAATAACATGTAAGTAAAGTGTTGAACAACAACAAATAAATGTACAACAAGCCATCAAAATGAGCACTTAACACATTGTTTTGATGAAGGAGTTCATCCCTCCTGGGCTACATCTCCTTGGTCCAGCTTCCATGGCTTGGGCCTCTATATTAGCTCAAAATGGAAAAAAGCGTTGTTTATAATGATCTACTACTCCTGAAACCTACTTCAATGTGCTTAGAACATCAAAATAATCTAGGAATTCCTTTTCCTGAGCCCAATTTGGTCGAAAATTACAAAAGTTATGGCCAAAATAGTTTCCCATAGGGAAACTCCACTAAAACTGGAGGAACTCTAGTTAACTCCGCTAAATATGGAGTTAGCGCCGAATTTAGGGGACCACCAAACTTGACACCAAACTAAACTGCGCATTAAGTAGTGGATAATTTCGGATTAATTAATGTTAAACATGCTTAATGCTTAACCCGACGCGGTTTTGGTTAACATAAAATGTTGTACTGGTCACATGTGAGATTACCCGATGGTTAAGCTAGTGATTATGGTTTGCGTGGGCCACCGGTTCTTTGGTATTGGTCACATGGAGGGGGTTGGCCCTCTCCTCCCCCAACCTCCAAGACATATCACATGAAATATAAAATCAAACCATTATATGTTAAGTCACATAGTCATGGTATGATGGTGGAATGTTGGATATGTGTAGGTGAGGTCGCGGGTTTGACTCCACCGACCTACCATAAAATTTTACGACTACGCTCCATTGATGCCCGACCTTTGGGGAGGGACACGTGGTAGCCTCTAGGCTTTCCACATGTCCCCTTCTCATTGTTCCTTCCTCCAACCAATGAAATCGAGCCAAATCACCACACCATCGACCAACCACAATGCACCACTTGGCGAGACTCCATTAGTTGTTGACCAAACCATTAACCTGCCTAGTCACTTGCCAAATCAACAATATAGACTGTTGAATGTGCGGTGACTGTACTTTTTTGTTGTTGTTGCAAAATTCTTTTGTTTGGCAAAGCATACATAATGTGATATCTTCCTCATACGAGATATGTTTTGAGTGAAAAGAGCTGCGTTGGGATCATATCACTTAGATGGACGTGGCCGTTCATGTTTTGAGTGATTCTAAGCACTTTTATTTTTGAGCTAGATACTGATCACTTGATCATTCCTCCCCACTGGAAGCCTTTTGGACCCCAAAAGATACTATCAATTGTTCAGCAGGTGCGGGTACAACTCCCTCAGCTTCTCAATCTGCATCCATTTGGCTTTAGAAGGATTTTGTCCCTTAAGTCCCACTCGAAGGTATTCGAAATTCTCTCTCTTTGAAGTTTTGGTTCTTCTATCAAATATGATATCTTGCTGAAGTTCATCAAGATATTCTATATCTTCCTCATACGAGATATGTTTTGAGTGAAAAGAGCTGCGTTGGGATCATATCACTGAGATGGATGTGGCCGTTCATGTTTTGAGTGATTCTAAGCACTTTTATTTTTGAGCTAAATACTGATCACTTGATCATTCCTCCCCACTGGAAGCCTTTTGGACCCCAAAAGATACTATCAATTGTTCAGCAGGTGCGGGTACAACTCCCTCAGCTTCTCAATCTACATCCATTTGGCTTTAGAAGGATTTTGTCCCTTAAGTCCCACTCGAAGGTATTCGAAATTCTCTCTCTTTGAAGTTTTGGTTCTTCTATCAAATATGATATCTTGCTGAAGTTCATCAAGATATTCTGGAAAGAAATCATCTATTGATGGCAACTGAACATGCTCTCCTTGATCGTCAATCAATGGAGGCTCAAACAATCTCAAATTCTCGACATTAAGAACATAGTATATTTGCATATAAGGAGGAAAATATAGCTTAAATGCATTGTTACCAATCCTTTCCATAATTTTAAAAGGACCATAACAGATTGGCTTCAACTTTTTACTTTCCCCTTGAAGTCTCTCTTTGCTAATATATAACCAAATTTTGTCCCCAACTTGAAATTTATGATTGACACGGTGTTTGTCATGCCTTTCCTTGTAGCTGCTTTGACTCTTTTCAAGTTGTTCTTGTATTGTGTGATTTATAAATTGAATTTTCCCAATGAACTTCCTTTCCTTATCGATGTCGCTATGACCATCGATGGTGACATCTTTCTCAAAGATGAAGTCCAATGGCGATCTTGACAAGTACCCAAAACATGCCTCAAATAGCAATGTGTTTGTGGAAGAATGCTTTGCCCTATTGTATGCATGCTGTATGTAATGCAATTGTTCATCCCACAACTTGGGATGTTTGCTGCAATATCCTCTAAGAATATGAATGAATGTCTTATTGACCACCTCGGTTGTCCATCTGTTTGCAGATGAAAGGTTGTACTCTTCTTCAACTTAGTGTCCATCCTGTCCCACAAATGTGACAAAAAATTCCCAACAAATCAAGAATCTCAATCACTTACAATAGAAGTAGGAAGACTGAAATGAACCCAAATATTTTGAAAGAAAATATGAGCTTTTTGTTCAATTGTAATTTTCTTTTTACATGGTGTTAGAATACACATCTTGTTGAACCTGTCTACAACTACAGACAAGTAATCATGACCTTTCCTTGACAATGGAAGACCTCCTACAAAATCCATTGAGATACTCTCCCATGGACGTGAAAGTACCAGAAATGGAGTGTACAATCCTAGTTTCCTATTGCTAGGCTTGCTTGTTGCACACAAAGAACATCCTATAATGAAACGAAATACATTATCAAACATACGTGGCCAATAACAATACCTTTGGAGATTCACTATTGTCTTTCCTACACCAAAGTGTCCAACATTCAATGAAGTGTGCGCCTCCCTTATGATACTGTTTCTTTCTCCCTGTGGAATAAATAACTTTCCCAAGTGATACAACAAATTGTTATGTACATGGTAATCTAACTCTTCAATTTGGTTTCCTTACCTCAAGCTTGCATACACATCTTGAAAGTCATTATCATATGAATATTGCTCAATGTAACTTTCATGTAAAATAGAATTGTGCTTGACTATAATAGATGAATTTACAATAGGCCTAGAAAGCATATCAACTACCTTATTGTATATTCCCTTTTTGTACTTGATAACCAAATGAAAATGTTGTAGAAAACCCATCCATCTGAAGTGTCGTGATTGCTGCAACTTTGACTGTGACTGTAAGTACTGTAATGGTTGATGGTCGGTATGGATAATGGTCTCCTTCCCCATCAAGTAGTGTTTCCATTTTTTAACACTTTGTACCAATGTTTAAAGTTCTTTGTCATAAGTGGGATATTTAGTCACAATACCATTAAAAATTTCAGAATGAAATGAAATGGGCTCACTATGCTGCATAAGAACTGCTCCCTTGGCGTAATCACTAGCATCCGTTTGAATCTCAAATGGCTATCTAATATCCAGAATAGCCAATACTGGTGCTAAAATAATCTTTTGTTTTAAAGCATCAAATGATTTCTGTTGTATATCTCCCCAGTGGAAGACTTTCTTGACACTAGTCAATGCATGTAGTGGAGTTGCAATGAAAGAAAAATTAGCAATAAATTTCCTCCAATATTATGTTGCCCCTAGAAAGATTCTTACCTCTATAACTGTATTGGGCTTGGGCCAAATCACATGACCTCAAACTTAGAGGGGTCTATCTTCAGCTCACCTCCTCCAACAATGTGTACCAAATACATTAAAGGAGTCTTGCGAAATTCACACTTTGACATCTTTAAAAACAACTGTTCTTTTCTCAAGACATCAAGTACTTTGTTCACATGCATGACATGTTCATCTCTAGATTTTATGAATATGAGAATATCATCTAAGTAAACAATGACAAATTCATCTAGAAATGGTCTCAATACATCATTCATAAATATCATGAAATTATCTGGAGTATTTGTAATATCGAAAGGCATAACAAGCCACTCAAACAATCCTTGTTTAGTTTTAAATGCAGTTTTAAAAATGTCCTCTTCAACTATTCTAACTCGATGATAACCACTTCGTAAGTATAACTCAGTGAAATTATTTTCATACCTCAATTGATCAAGCAAATCATCAATTCTTGGGAGTGGATAACGATTCTTTATCGTTATTTTATTCAGTGCACGAAAATCCACACATGCGCCAAGTCCCATCCTTGTTTGGCACCAAAACAATTGGTGAACCACATGGCGAAGTAGATGGGCATATGGTACCTTTGTTCAACAATTATTGAATTTGATTTTTGATTTCCATGCTCTCCATGATAGACATGTGATACATGCCAATGTTTGGAAGTGGAACATCCTGCTGCAGCTGTATCTCATGTTGAATTCCCCTCTTGGGAGGTAACCCCTTTGGTTCTTGAAACATCTCGCCATGCTTGCTTACCAAATCAAACAAATCAGATTTTAAGTTATCATCACAACCTTCAAAATATTCATAATCAATATCATTCTTTTTCTTGATCATGAGAAGCACAAAATTTTTACTTGCATTTACTAGTCTCTTCATCTGCCCTGCATTAACCAAAGAAATGTTTAACTTTTTGTGATGGGATCTCACAATATACTCCACTTCATCCTTGAGATATTGGTATTTTTTCTCATGGAGATAAAATAATGCTTTTCTGTCATAAAAATATGGGCTCCCCAGAATGATTCTTGAGATGTCAAGTGGAACTACATCTAACTCAACTTCATCAATGAATTTTTCAGTAATGGAAAACCTGAGTAAGCATTTCCTTATAACCTGTAAATTTACATTATTGATTATCCAACCCTAGGGGAATGGCTTATGATGAGGTACAGTTTCAAGGTTAATATTTTTGACCAAGTCTTCTGAAATTAAGTTCAATTGTGACCCACTATCAAATAATGCATCAATCTTTGTATGATTTGAAATTACCCTTACATGGAATAATTCTATCCTTGATTCTTCATTTGGAGCGTTGTTGTGACTATGTGAGGAACTAATGCTTGCAATAACTTATTTTCCTTTTGTGACCATGGATGAAAACTTGGTCTCATCACCAAAAGCAGTTCCAAGATCATGTTGTGTGGTAGTAGTCGTCTTTTGTTTTCCCTTATTGTTTGGTTTCTTAGGCCTTAGTTCGGGATGTAATTTCCAACAACGGGTTTCATCATGCCCCGCTTTGGAACAATATTGGCATATAGTTTTCTCTCCTTCTTTCTTTACACTTGCATTCTTATTTCCTTTCCATTTTCCACCCTTCTCTTTCTCCTTACCTTTGAATGGCTTCTTCTTACTAGCCTCTTCCTGAATGTTCTTTCCTCTTGCTTCAAGGTGCATGGCTTGCACACATGCCTCATCTAAATTTCTTGGATTGAACATAAGGGTAGTATGTTTTAAGTAGGAATGTAAACCCCCAATATATTTCAAGAGAGTATCTTGGGAATTCAAGTTTACTCCTAACAACAAAGCCCTTTTCCTAAAATCCTGGGTGTAGTCTTGAACTGTTTGGCCCTTGAGTTGCCTAAAATTTTTTCAACTCATAATGGATTTTTGCATATAGGCTAAAGGATAAATATGTCTTTTAATTGTAGAAACAAATTCAACCCAAGAAATGGATATCTTACCATGAATTAACATTTCCTCTTGAGTCTTTTCTTCCCACCAAACTATTGCCGCTCCTTCTAGCCTCAATGAAGCCAACTGTATCTTCATGTCATCTTCTTGAAGATTCTGAATTCTACAATAAACCTCCAATTGTCAAATCCAATTGTCTATCTTTTCTGGATTGACCTCACGATTTGACATGGGAAGTTCAAACTTAATGTCCAATTTGAGTAAGGGAGTTTTTTCTTTTGGGTTTATGAACGAGTATGCATAGTTTTTGTGGTGGAAGTGGAAGATGATGTTGTTTGAGACGATAAGGATGATGAAGATGATGAGGAAGATGAAGATGGTGGAGATGGAGGAGGCTTTCCTCGATTACCCTTTAAATCCTTCTTTTCATCTTTTTTTTTTTATCACCTGAGCTTCCCTCTCCATATGGGGATTTAGAACTCTCTCTATCCATTCTAGTATTTCTCTCTTCAAATATGACTCTAACCATGTCAGTTAAGTCATAGAAAGCTTTCTTGAATGCCTCGTCTTCTAAAATACCTTTAGTCTCTCCTGCTATAGACATGATGGCTTTGGATTCAAGCTCAACTTCTTGTACTGCTTGTACCTCCTCAATCTCAACTGAAGGTAAAACTTGAGGTGCTTCAAGTGCAGTTGGGATTGAAATTTTGGGTGGAAATTGTGGCCTTGTGGCTCTCCTTCTTCTAGGCATTACCTCGGTATTTGAAACCAATGGTTTCCCTTTTCCTCTCTACAACTTTAACCTTGTAAGCATCACAAATTTGCAACCATTAAAACCCTACTTGCACAAAACTCAAGTAATCAAGAAAATAATCTTTGCTCTAATACCAACTTGATCTGTTTTTGAATGTTAGTTTTGCTGTGCTAATTTCAACTTCAAAATTAAAAACAATTGCTTATCATTTGTTTCATGTGCATAGGTTTCCTTTAAGGTGTTTGTGAATGAACAAGTAAATTTTGTCAAATTTTATGTCAAATTCATGAGAAAAATAGCATGTAAGTAAATTTCTAAACAAAAATACACAAATGTACAAAAAACAATCAAAATGAACACTTAACACAATATTTTGATGAAGGAGTTCACCCCTCCTGGGCTACATCTCCTTGGTCCAGCTTCCATGGTTTGGGCCTCTGTATTAGATCAAAATGGAAAAAGGTGTTGTTTACAATGCTCTAATGCTTCTGAAACCTACTTAAATGTGCTCAGAACATCAAAATCATCTAGGAATGCCTTTTCCTGAGCCCAATTTGATCGAAAATTGCAAAAGTTATGGCCAAAATAGTTTCCCCTAGGAAAACTCCACTAAAACTGGAGGAACTCCAGTTAACTCCGTTAAATTTGGAGTTATCCCCAAAATTAGGGGACCACCAAACTTGTCACCAAACTAAATTGCACATTAACTAGTGGATAATCTCAGATTAATTAATGTTAAACATGATTAGCCCTTAATCCGGCATGGTTTTGGTTAACATAAAATGTTGTAGTGGTCACATGTGAGATTACTTGATGGTTAAGATAGCAGTTATGGTTTGCACTGACTGACGATTCTTTGGTATTGGTCACATGGGAGGGGGCTGGCCCGTGGGGCTAGCCCTCTCCTCCACCCAACCGCCAAGACATATTACATGAAATATAAACTCAAACCATTATATGTTAAGTCACATAGTCATGGTATAACAGTGGAATGTTGGATATGTGCAGGCGAGGTCTTGGGTTTGACTCCACCGACTTGCCATAAAATTTTACCATTGCACGCCATTGATGCCTAACCTTTGGGGAGGGACATGTGGCAGCCTACGGGCTTGCAACATGTCCCCTTCTCATTGGTCCTTCCTCCAACCAATGAAATCGAGCCAAATCACAACACCATCAACCAACCACAACACGCCACTTGGCCAGACCATTAGTCATTGACCAAAATGTTAACCTACCCAGTAACCTGCCATGTTAGTAGTACATACTGTTGATTGTGCAGTGAGTGTACTTCTTTTTTTTTGTTACAAAATTTTTCTGTTTGTCAAAGTGGACAGAACGCAATATATTCCTCATATGAGCTATGCTTTGAGTGAAACAAGTTGCACTGGGATCGTATTGTTGAGGTGGACATGATCGTTCATGTTCTGAGAAATTCTGAGCACTTCTATTTTTGAGCTAAATATTGATCACCTGATCACCCTTATAAAGTGATATTGAACATCAATGTGCTTTGTCTTCGAATGATAAACAAGTTTCTTTTCCAAGAAAATTTCACTTGGCTATCACAATCTATCCTTATAGCTTGTTGTACCAGCCCCATACTTGAACACAATATCTACAACTAAAATGTTTCCTTGCTTGCATGAGTGGCTGCCATGTATTATTATGAAACCAGCTCACAAAAAGATAGAAAAGATAGATCAATGCCTTATAATTCAGCCTCTTTGAGGGGGCAACCTCCTTTACATTACACAAATGAAAAATTCATGGATGATTCAAATGAAAAAACCTCCTTTCTATATGTAGGAGTCTAAGGGGTCACAATATAACCAAGCCGACCTAACAATAATAATATAAAGGCACAAAAATAACAATAGAGGGATTATATGGGGCACAATAACAACAATATGGGGACAATAGGGGCACAAAAATAATAATAAGGGATACAACGACAATAGTAATGGGGGAATCATTAGTATTATAGGGACCTAACATGCCCCTCTCCTTCAAAAAAGTCTTGTCCTCAACACTTGAGTAGTTCTAGATGCTTCTGTATAAAATGCTCATCCTCCCATGTGGAATCTTCAATGGGTAAGTTCTTCCACTTGATGAGATACTCTGGAATTGATCAATTTCGTCGCTGTTGAGTTGTTGTTTCTTTGACTACTTTAGGTTCCAATACGATTTTTCCTTCCTCATCAAGTTTTGGAAATATTGTTTGAATTGGAAGCTTGTCATCTATAAACTTATTTAAGCATGAAACATGGAAAACTGGGTGCACTCAGGAAGCTGTAGGAAGCTCCAATTTGTATGCCATAGTACCCATCTTTTGCAACACCTTGTATAGACCATAATACTTTGGTGATAATTTATTATCCTTCTTAGCTTGCTTGAGGGACATTTGTTTATATGGTTGTAGCCGTAGGAATACCCAATCACCTACATCAAAACTTCTTTCGCTGCGATGTTGATCTGCCTGCTATTTCATTCTATTCTACGCCAAGTTGAGGTTATCCTTTAAGAGTTGGATAACTTGTTGCTGATGTTCGATGTGATATTCCACTGCTTGAACGTTAGTATTTTCTCTTAAATATGATGTGATGGATGGTAGATGATATCCATAAAGTTCCATAAATGGATTCACTTTTGTTCCAGTATGGAAGGAAGTGTTATACCACCATTTAACTAGAGGCAACCATTTGACCCATTATGTCTGTTTATCAGATACAAAGAAAAAAATATATCCTTCCAAACATTTGTTTACTATCTCAGTTTTCCCATCAGATTGAGGATGATAAGATGAGCTATGAGCTAACTGAGTACCAAGACAAGAAAATAATTTTGTCCAAAAATTTTCAGTGAAAATGGGACTCTATCACTTACAATAATCTTTGGGTTTCCATGTAGCTTTGAATTGTTTCCATAAAAATGCATAGGTAGAAACTGTACTCGCTCTAAATGGATGAGATAATGCACAAAGAGGTGCTACTGGTAAGTCTATCAATTGACCACAGTAACACTTTTCCTTCAGACTTGGGAAAACCTGTGATAAAATCCATGGAACCTCCTCCCAAACGTTAGCTTGGAATAGATAAAGGTGTAATAGTCCTGGGTCTTAATGTTGCAACTTATTTTGTTGGCAAACCAAACATTCCGCCACAAAATCTTTGAATATCGATTAAGGCCATCCAAAAAATCCTTCTTAACCCCGTGGTGGTTTTTAGAATCCTGAGTGCCCTCCTAAGGGAGAGGTGTGAAATTCCCTAAGAATCTTTTGTTTGAGTTGGGAATTCTTACATAGGTACAACCGATCCTTGTACCATAACGAATCATTTTTCCAGCTAAATGTATCAGATTCACTGGGATCTTGTTGTATCTTTTGAATGAGTGCCCACATTTCCTCATCATTCTTCCATTCATCCCTTGCTTCGTTTATCCAATCTGGTTGGATAATACAAATGGCACAAAGAAATTTTTCCACATCCTCATCCTTTCTTGAGAGTGCATCTGCCACAACATTTTGCTTCCCTTTTTTGTATATGATTTCAAAGTCATAACCCAACATCTTTGTAACCCATTTTTGCTACTCTTCTGAAGTTAATATTTGTTCTAAAAAGTATTTAAGACTATCTTGATCTGTTTTTACCTTGAAGTGTCTTCCCATTAGGTAGGGTCGCCATTTCTTAAGTGCATGTAGTATTGTCAGCATTTCCTTTTCATAAATAGCTTTGTGTAAATATTTTCCTTTGATTGGACGACTTTTGAAAGTAATGGGCCTTTCTTCTTGCATTAAAATAACACCAATTCCATTTCCTGAGGCATCACATTCCACAATAAAGGTTTTTGTGAAGTCTGGTGTAGCTAAGACTGGTGCTTGGCACATTGCCTCTTTAGATGTTCAAAGGCCTTTGTTGCTTCTGGAGTCCATGAAATGCATCTTTCTGCAATAATGTTGTTAGAGGTGCTACTATTCTCCCATAATTCTTAACAAACTTGCGATAATACCCTATCAACCCGAGAAATCCTCATGGATGCTTTATGGATGTTGGGATTTTCCATTCCTTAATGGTTTTAATTTTGCTAGGGTCTACCTTAACACCTTCATGAGATACAATAAGACCCATATATTCCACCTCTTGTACTCCAAAGAAACATTTTGGAGATTTGGAGATTTTTGCATTTGGAGATTTTCGACCTAACATGTGTTCAACCTTTGTTGTTGAAGGTGCCACTACAGACTGTCTCTTTCTCATCCAATTGATTACTCCTCCAAATAGGTTAAACACATACCCACTTGTAGATCATCTTCGATCCATATCTCTAGCCCAGTTTGCATAAAAAAAGCCACGCATGTCCAAAATTTTGTCCAATCCCAACCTTCCTTTGTAACATAGACCATAATCACTAGTGCCACGTAAATGTCTGAAAACTTGCTTCACTTTTGTCCAACGCTCCTTCCCTAGTTTTGACATAAACTTGCTTAATACTCCCACTGCATGTGCAATGTCTAGTCTAGTACAGGTCATTGCATACATCATGCTACCGGCTACACTTGCATATGGAACATGTTGTCCTCTGAGATGGCTCTAGGTTAGTTAGTCATGCCAGAGCATCTAAAATATTTTGTTGATTTTAAATTTTATAGATGACCAATGATATGGATTATTTAAAACAAGTGCTTAAGCCTCAACAATTACTAAACTAGATGAAAGGGCTGCTATTTGTCTAGCTATAGTTAATTGATTTAAAGTGAATGAATAACAGAATATGTGATGATATAACTTGATAAATATTCAAACAAAATATTTGATTGGTTATAAGCAAAGAATACAGACAAACAACATTTCCTGTAGAAAAAATATATTCAAACTAATGTAGAATAGTGTGACAATTAATTGATATAGGGGAGTTTATAATAACAAATAGTCTTATAAGATAGTCCCTAGTTATTGCTGATAACTTCACAGGGGATTTAAGACTGATTGATACTCAGTATGATCTTACCTAGTTCTCTGCATAAAGAATTGAATATATGAAGCTATACATAATGAAATAAGCATGAAAACTTACAAGAAGACAAAATTATAGTAGGCAAATTCAACAAAATCCTTTCATTAGCTTTACAAATCTCCAGCTCGGTTACAATTTTGTTCTTCAATGTTCATATAAGGGTTCAACCCATTATAACTTGAATGAGGAGTTATTTATACAAAACTAAATATCTACTAGAGATATTTCTTACAAAATCTTACAAAAAATAGTACAAAATAATAGGAAATTGAAAAATGCTAAGTGGTGGAACTATTCTTTAGGAATCTATTGATGACTGGTCCCCAAAAAGTGATGCCCAACTATCTGTTGGTTGAAGATGAAAGTTACTCAATTACTTCACAGAAGTGATCCCATATTTGTTCACTTGGTATGGTGAGATTTACCAACTTCCTGTAAACTTCATCTACTTCTGTGTATTTCTCAAAAGTGGGCTTATTTATAAAAAGATGTTTTATTTCATGCTTAATGGTCAAATCAAAATCTAAAGCTTCCAATGCTTACTTCCCTGTAATGTGTCCTTATTGCTTGCAAAACTTGATCTATCAGTTGCTATGTTGTAAAGTTTCTGGAAGTAAACTAATCCTGAAAATCCTCTTTGATTGTAGATTTTAACCCTGTACAGAAATTACCTGCATACGAATTCTAAATCACATGAAAAATAAAAAATGTGAGAGCATAACACATATACACAAATATTTCCCACTGGATCCCAAAACCGGGACTACCAGCTTGATTTTTCATATGTTCCTTTCAATGTTACAATATATATTTATACATGCCGAAGCATCCAATACCATGGACCGAAAAACCATCGCATCCAAAACCATGGACCAAAAACCATCACGTCCAAAAAACATGTGTGAAAATCATGCACAAAACCATAGATGGGTCTACCCAACCTAACATAGGGTCCAAAACCAAAATTTTCCGAGGCGTTGCCCCGGACCCCATAAAGTGGGGTTACGGGTACCCCTCAAATCCCCTATTAACTATGTGGAAAGAATATAACACAACCCAACAATCTCCCACTTGTTGTTTTCTTTCCACAGGGGGCCACAGGAGATCTTAGTCATTTTTCCAGCCCTGAAACGACCATTGTTTCTCTACACCAAGAGAACTTCTTAGAGCTCACAGATTTTGTCAATGCATCTGCAGTATTCTTCAAAGTGTCCACCTTTACCAGCAACACCTTTTTGTCTCCTATCATATCCATCACAAAGTGATACTGAACATCAATGTGCTTTGTCTTTGAATGATAAGCAGGGTTCTTTGCCAAGAAAATTGCACTTTGGTTGTCACAGTCTATCTTTATAGCTCCCTGTACTAACCCCATACTTGAACACAATCTCTGCAACCAAACTGCTTCCTTGCTTGCATGAGTGGCTGCCATGTATTCTGCCTCTGTTAGTGATAGTGCCAACTCAAATTGTTTTTCTTACTCATCCACTGACTGCACCTCCAAATAGGTTAAAACACATACCCACTTGTAGATCTTCTCTGATCCAGATCTCCAGCCCAGTCTGCATCAACAAAGCCACGGATATCCAACACTCTGTCCAATCCTGGTCTTCCTTGGTAGCACAAACCATAATCACTAGTGGCACGCAAATACCTGAAAACCCGCTTCACTGCTGTCCAGTGCTCCTTCCCTGGTTTTGACATAAACCTGCTGCTCAATACTCCCACTACATGTGCAATGGCTGGTCTAGTACAGACCATGGCATACATCAAGCTACCGACTGCACTTGCATAAGGAACACGGGACATGTCCTCTTCCTCTTCTTGTGTCTTAGGACACTGTTCAGAAGATAACCTCACACCTACAGGAATAGGAACCTTCACCGATTTACTATCCCGCATATTAAACCTATGCAATATTGTCTCGACATACTTCCTCTAGTTTAACCAGAGCTTCCTATTTGCCCGATATCTTTTAATTTCCATGCCCAAAATATAGTTTGCAGCAACGAGATCTTTCATGTCGAATTTGCAGGACAATTGGGTCTTCAAATCCTGGATAATTTCTTTGTCATTTCCAACCAACAACATATCATCCACATACAAGACCAGATAAATAACACGGTCACCAATTAATTTAAAATACACACAATGATTTGCTTTGCTTCTGGTGAAGCCAAGTTCCCGTATAAATGTATCAAATTTCTGATACCACATCCTTGGTGACTGTT
>APFE030615982.1:90508-115292 GCA_000404065.3 Pinus taeda | reverse complement strand
GATACATTCAACAATACTGAATCTGAGACACACAATCGTATTGTGCTCTTTGCCTTCCGATCCAACTTCTTCCATTCTTCATCGGTCAGTCCCATTGGTTTAGTACCCAGATCTACCGCGATCCACTGTTCTTTATCCACCAACAGATCCTCCATCTTGAGTTTCCACAACTCAAAACTCTGACCATTGAACTTCTCAATCTCTATCTTTCCACTGCTCGCCATCTTCTTTCACCACCAGAATCGATCTCGCAGATCTCCCACTGAACAGGGTCTACCACAGGCCCGAGCGAAACCCCTCAACAACAAAAGCGTCCCCTTGAAGCCAAAACAGCTCTGATACCAAATGTAGGTTTTAACCCTGTACAGAAATTACCTGCATACGATTCTAAATCACATGCAAAATAAAAATGCGAGAGCATAACCTAAACACATATCACAGAGATTTCCCACTGGATCCCAAAACCAGGACTACCAACTTGATATTTCATATTTCCTTCATTGTACAATACATATATTTATACATGCCGAAGCATCCAATACCATGGACCGAAAAAACCATCACGTCCAAAACCATGGACCGAAAACCATCGCGTCCAAAACACATGTGCGAAAATCATGCACAAAACCATAGGTGGGTCTGCCCAACCTAACATAGGGTCCAAAACCAAAATTTTCTGGGACGCTGCCCCGGACCCCATAAAGTGGGGTTACGGGTACCCCTCAAACCCCCTGTTAACTATGTGGAAAGAATATAACACAACCCAAAATTGATTAAGTAAATTAAACTTAGAGTTAAACCTTTGAAAATAGGTCGTTAATATTTGATGTTTAGTTTCTAATTGTGTCATAAAGTTCTTCTTTTGGAGAACCTTCTTGATATCCAAAATGGTTTCTGTTCTGTCTAAATCTGTATTTGCTCCAACTCTGTCCTACTTTTGGAATTAAGAAATTTGATCATATTAATAGCCTCACTTGGTTTATATTTAAGCAACTATTTCACTTCATCAATGGCTACTTGACATTTGTTGATGAGTTCCTCCTACTCGAAAACGATCTGAATGGATGGCCATATTTTAGTTATAGCTTGAACAATGTCTACCCAAATGCTTTCCTTGTCTTGGGCCAAGGTCTATGCCATCAGTGACTGACTTTGCAATTCTTTGACCCTTCTATTAAACCTGTGCGTTTTCTTCATTTCCTTAACATACAAACTATCATTTTTTTTAATTTTTTGTGCTTCTAAAGTCTGGACTTTCTTATGAAGCCTTTCATTCTCTTTCTTTTAATGAATGAGTTCCTATGATTGTTTGTTCAAATACTCTGTTGTCAATGTAGATTCCCCTGTGGCTGATGAAGATGTAATAAGAATAGCTGTGATGAGGGCTATAGATAATTGAGTAAATTGATCTTTTTCTTTAAGAAACTTCTCAATCTCTTCCTCTGTTTTAATCTGTACATTTTTCTCAATTATTAGTTTGAGCATTTCTTCCTTATGTTGTTCAGTCTCTGCTATTTCCTTAGTCTGGGGGTCCTCTGTAGAAGGCATTTTCAATAGTTTTCTCAATGTTGCAATATCTGTGTTCTTCCTTCTGATTATATCTTATGCTGCTTTTACATCAGTAGGTTCATATCCTGTTTTAATGACTAAGTCCTCCAATGACTTAACCCTATTGTCCTTAGCTAGAGATGATGTTTTCTCAATTTTCAATTGAGACAACACATTTGATAGAGCAGTTTTAAGCTTAGACAATGCCATAACAGTGTTGGTCATGGTTGAGAACAACATCTCACCAGACTGCCTATGCATGTCCATTTGGTCAATTGGATGAATCTGATTGGCATCAAATGAGAATATAGTTTTCTTATAATCAAAAGAACCTTTGGGAAAAGGTACTTGAGCCTGTAAAAAGGTCATCTTCATTCTTTCCTTCTCACTGTCAAATGATGTTAGCAACCTATGTTGTGAAGTGGAAGTCTGCTTCTAGAACTATGCATAGGCGTTAGCTTTTAAAGCTTCATTCTTTTTATTGATCTCAAGAAAGTTAGTGAAAACATTTGACTCCTCTGTTTCACTTGGTCCAACAGACTGAGTAATTTCTAGCAAATTTTGTGAAATAAAAGAGGAAAAAGTAGTAATTACATGCTCCTCAGTGGCTATAGATACACGTGAATCATCTAGATTTATGACAATATGCTCCTTTTGACCTTGAGTTGCAGGAATAGTAGTAGCCATTGATTCAATCCTTGGTTTCCTATGGTAGTGTATGAACTCCTTTTCTTCCATTGTTGATGATGATGATCCTTCCCTAGATCTTTTGTCTAGCTTAGTTTGAGAAACTGGAGTCTGATGAGGAGAAGGAGGCAAGACTTGTTTCTCTTCTTCTTGAAGATTATTCTCTTCCCAATGTTCTTGATTTCTAAATTCCTCAATTTCAGGCCTAGGTGTGTGATTATAAGGAGTAGTCTTAAGCTCCACCCTTAAATCTGAAATAATGTTGAATGGATCATAGGAACAAGTGAAGTTGGGTTGAAAACCCATCTTTTTGAGTACAGTGTATGCCTCTAAGTCAACTGATCTAGTGTTTCAAATGAATGACCCAACTTGTGCTTTAAACTTAAACTGTGATTTTCTTTTTCCTGAGATGAAATGTAGCTCATCCATATTCATCATTTGCCTAATATATTCCAAAGAGAAAATTCTCATTGGAACATACTTTTACAACTTACATGGAGCCAACTCACACCCATATACTTTGATCTATGTGTAGTTCTAGTAAAGATACCAGTCTCTTGTTCTGACTTGATCACTAAGGTGAAAGATCCTCTTGATTTCGAGATTGACTCTCGGTTCACTTTGATTGCTGAAAAGTTGTGCTATTGGGTGAATGAAGTCTATGCAATCTGAAAATTTGAGTTGTGCTATTGGGTGAATGAAACAGTCTATGAAATCTGAAAATTTGAACTCAGTTGAGCTCTTTCTAATTAACGAGGTCCAATGAATAACTGATTGATCTTCTTGCTTCTCATCCTACTTGTGCAAAACAATGGGCATTTTGTCTCCCTGCTGAAAAATAAACATGTGAAATAAGACAAAAGAGTATTTGAATACTCCTTCAGTTTTGATATTCATAAGCCTCTCATGCATAGAATCAACCAAATATTAACTATAGATATACATGATTGCAGGCTTGTTTTCTTTGAAAAGATAGACAAAAAACCTAAGCTAGCCTCGTCTACCTATTGGTCTGATGGGTAGCCTAATAGGCAGGAAATGAGGGAAATAATTTGCTTGGCTCTCTCTGGAAACATGGATGCTGAGTAAGGAGGACTTGTCTTGGGAAGCTCAACATCTTCAAGGAGAAAAATCTCAAAGATCTGAGCTCTCTGAGGAAATGTAAGTTTATGATATAGGTCAATTAGAGCTACGGGGGAGAAAAAGCTGAGGGAATCACTCTTAGGTATCAAAAGCATTTTGTTTATGGATTCAGCAGTAGTGGTTATCAGAATGTCACCATTATGAGCCACTACTGTTCTTTGCAAGGGATTATACTTGGATTGAGACCAAATAACCAAATCAGGGAAAGAATGAGCTTTGGGAAACATGTATAGAGGAAGGTTTGATTCCCAGAGGTTTCTTTCATCCTATGAATAAAGGTATGTTTTTCTGAGCCAATTGTGCAATTCGATCATGTCAAATTCACACTTAGTATATGTGATTTTGAAGTGTTGGTTGGCTAATGGGATATGGTCCAAGTTAAGAGGATCAAAATATTACAAGTTTTCTTGTACTGCAGAAGAACCAACAGAATAATTTTCCTTCTTTTTAGGAGCCATAATATTAGACAAAAATGGAAATATGACAGAAAACTGCAGAGATAGCTGAGAAATGATTCAGATTACATACTTGGCTCAATAGAAAATTTTTAGGAAACTGAATAATTTAGAAGCAATGGAACAGTAAGAAAAGCAGTCATAACGGGGAAAATGAGTATTTATAGGGAAATTTAAGCTACCATTACAACAAAAGGCGTTAATAACGAGCTAATCGGTAAATTCATAACTTAACGAGAAAGGATTGTAGCAATAGATAAGCATTTACAGTGAAATGGGAAAGCATTTATTCGACAATGGATAAGGCATTTATTCGGCAATGAATAGCGGGAACGGTTAACGAGAACGACTATGAAAATAGGTGGAGGGCACGTAGCATGGAAGGATTGGATGAAGGTGGCACGAAAGGATGGGATGTTGAGGTGGTAATGGAAGACGTAGGAGTGAAAATAAAGGATTTCAGTGTGGGGGGTAGTGGCAAGCAGTTTAGAGCAGGGGGTGTGCGAAGCGTTGAGAGGGCGACATGTAGGTGGGGGGCCCAGGTGAATGAAACCAGTTTTCAAACCCCCCCCCCCCCCAACCATTATCTCATTTCGTAGCGGTGGAAGGGGGGTGCAAAGCGCTTCGACGTCGTTGATTTGGGTAGGAAGGGCGACAACTGTTGATTTCAGTTCGATCATTCACACTTGACAACAAACATCTTTGTCATATATGAGCTTGATTTAAAAATCATTTACATATAACCCTTTACAATAATTAATCACCACTTAAGCGGGGTAATTAACAATAATAAGAATTAATACAATAACGGGCGCATTTAAATTATCTGCCCTTAATAATCTAATCAACTATTCTGAACCTAATCTATATGACTTTAGGCCAGTTTTTAAGCATATTTAGGCCTTTTATTTGTTCTAACCTAACCTAATTTTTAATTTTCAACCAAAATTAAACTATTTGGCTGAATTTATTCTCTAGTCTAAAACAAAAATTTGAATGATCCGATCAAGATTAAATAGTTTGATTCAGATTAGAAGAAAAGGTTGTGGCATTAAAAACAAACTGCACATATACCTTTATTATTACAAAACAAAATTTATTCATGAAGTGGAACTTTAACAAGCACACTTATTTAAATCTTTTTGACTTTCTTTTGATGGGGTTCTATTTCATATTTTTTATTTTTCTATATTTTCATTTTCTTCTTTATTTTTTCATATCCTCTTTTATAAAATAACAACTAACTTATCAAAAATAAAGTATGCTACAATAGAACACAAGACATGTCCTCTTCCTCTTCCTGTGTCTTGGGACACCATTCAACAAATAGATAACAAGGTCAATAATTACTTTAAAATACACACAATGATTCACTTTTCTCCTTGTGAAGCCAAGACCCCATATATATGTATCAAATTTCTGATACCACGTCCTTGGTGAATGGTTTAACCCACATAGAGACTTTTTTAACTTGCATACTGATGAGCCTCATCATTGAGTAATTATATGGGCCTTAATTGGCATTAATTCACCTCCTAGCTTAGTTAAACCAACTATTCTCACAACTTATTGCGTATTTTTGATTATATTTTGTTTATGAAATGCGTTAGAGTTGGATATGTTGCTTTGTGGTCTAATGTGCATGAAATTCATGAATAAAAGATAAAAGTCAGGAAAATGCAGGTATAAAGGATAAAAGAAAGGAACTATGGCAAATACCTTGGAAAAACTATAATGGGACAAGGGAGAGTAATTATAGGAGGTAAATCCTCCTCATTTACTACCCCTCCATTCAAATATTCCTTCACCAGCTCGGAGTGCAAATAACCATCACTTTGAAGACTAGAAGACAACCGAGCAAGTGAAAAGAAAAAAAACCATTTTTTCTTGAATTAGAGGCCAAGCCTCCCTAATGGGAAGGAAGTCGCTAGAGACTTCACATGTATAAATAGAGAGGTTTAGGACGTCAGTAGGATTCAGACTTCTATTGTAAAACTCTGTTTTATTTCTGAGCTGCAAATAATTTTGACAGTTTGCTCTATAATCCATGGTTTTTATAATAAGAATGAATTTTGTTTAAGCTAGCTTTGAGTTAACTGCAAGGGCTAAAGCTCTTGGGTTAGGGCCCGACCCAAGTAGCCAAAGCTCCTCTTTACTGTACATGCATGCTAGCATAGAGTTTTGTTTTGTTTATTTGCTTAAGTAGTTTCATGGTTTTCTGTTCATTTGCTTAAGTAGCCTTATGGTTTTTGTTGGGCAGCGGATCCCCCCATAGCATGTTTTTGGGGCTTGAAGCCCAAATTTTGGTCAAGTGTGATGTAAAGACCCAGCGAAGTGCGGGCGTGGAGCACGTTAGTCTAGGGTTGTTCGCCCTAAGATAATGCAATTTAATGTAAAGTGTGTCGGCCTACCCATGGTCCACGGACCATGGGATTGTATAAATAGAGTGAGGCTCTAAGTGTAAAGTCAATTTTTGAGGTTTGGGAGAAGTAATAGATAGATGCGAAGGCATGGTTACAAGATAGAAGTGAATCTAAAGTGTATTGGGTTGTAGTGATAGGTGGAGGTTCTGCAGCTGGGTGCATAGAGGCCTAGTAGAGTCCGCAACTGAGTGCATGGACCCTTGCAGCTGAGTGTGCAAGGTGAAGTTGAGTCTGTATTGAATTGATTTTGGAAGGCATCATTAATAAAGATAAGTTGGTTTGACATATTGTGCATCTGGTCCATAGATCTGTATTTGAATGTTATGTGTTGATGATATCTGTTTATTTATATGCACACACTTGTATGTATTCTTATGAATGGAAATCTTCTAAGTAATTAATGAAAAAACTCTAATTAAAGAAGTTTGGGGTAATTAATACTGATCACACTATGACTGGATCTGCACGAAGATCTTGCTAGTGCGCGAAATCTGGTAAGCGTGGAGGTTGAACCACGTACCTATCACTCATATCGGACATCCCCAGGGTGCGAAAACTTAGTTCTAGCACCCTCCCACACTACTTCGGGTGAGACCTCAGTCCATGCTCTGTGGGCTGTTGCCAAAAGGGCTACTAGTACCAAGATTTGCTTGGCTAAATCACTTTTGAACCTGGGTCAAGCCCCACTAAGCCAACAATTTTCACTACTTACTTGCTTAAGTAGTTATATTTACTGAAGTTTACTTCCATTTATGCCTTCTTTCAGTTCATAGGGTAGTTACGAGAAAAATATCACCATAAGGTTGTGCGCAAGTGTCTCGGCCTCATCTCCTCCCTTTGGGACCATGACTTGAGGAGGAGACCCATTAGCAGCCCCAAAAATGTAGGTTTCTTGTTCTCACATGAACTAGGGAGATTTTTGTTTGATGTAGTTATTTGCTCACCTACACTGGTTTTCTCTGTCATTTTCGTTTAAAACCACCTTCAACACATTCCTCATGCATCACTTCCTCGCCTTGCGATCACCAACAAACCTTCACAATCATCATCTGATTCATTATTTTCTCCAACTGTTGCCTCGTGTGGAGTCCACCACTTGCTTTATGAGCTTAATTCTCCACCGTTGATCTGTCTCTTGATCCGATGACTATCGCTTCATCTGATCGCCAACTAGCTTGGCCGATCTCGAATGTTGATCACCTCGCTTGATCCAACAGCTTTCGTGCAATCTCACGTAGATTAGTGCATGAACGTTATTCACTCGAGAGCACATGAGAAAAGTGGTTTTCTCATGCTATGTGTTGCGCAGTAAGGCTAATCACGTGAAACTTCAGAATTCTGCTTATTTCCTTGAGGGCATGCAAGAAACTACTTACTTCCTTAGAAGCCCGCTTCATCATTTATGAATGTTTCTTTTTCCCGTGATGCGATCTCCACTGTCCTTCTCTTGAATTCACTTGCGCGATAAGATCTTAATTGTTCATTGCTCCTGTTAACCTCTGCCGTCCATCTCTTGACTTAATCTCCACGATTAGATCTCAGCCATTCATCTCCTGTTAACCTCGTTCATCCATCCATTCACTTAATCCCTTGTGATATGATCTCTGCTGTTAATCTGCTTTGTTACCTTGTTCGTCCATCCATTCACTTAATTCCTCACGATACGATCTCCACAGTCCATCTTTTGTTCGTTGATCGATTTCAATGGTCCTTATGCGCTACTGCGTCCTTACATTCGCTTTCCATTGATTTCAACCTCCGATTGCTCTTCCACTTGAAAACCAATTTAGTCTAAGTTCCTTTGCTTACACCTTAGTATAGTTTAATTCTTTTTACTTCTGCAACTTAGATAGCAACCTTAGGTTAGTAATTTTTTTAGCAATTCTGCTTAGCATAGCTGTTTAATTTGTTAGTTAGGTTATGGTGTGAGTTTAGCAATTCATGCTGTTTTTTTCATTACTACAATAGAGTAGCTCTCTCTTAGAATAGGTGTGCTCTTCTCACATCAAAGAATTAAGATTCTTATGACCTTATAGAAGTTTGGCTTGGAACCCCTGGGGTCTCTTGCCAGATAAAAAATGACAACAGGCAGGACCTTCACTTCTACTTGTGCATATAGCACTGTCACCTCCAAGTTTGTATGAACCCCGAGTTGATAACTAAAGTTGGTAACCCTGGGAGTTGCAATGTTATTGTTGCAATACCTAGGCTCATCACTTTTTGGTGTCGTTTGCAGGGAGGTGTCTAAGTAGAAGTAATTACTACTTTTATTCTACTTCTAGTCTTCAACTTTCTTTTCTTCTACTTCTTATCCTCAATTTTATTCCATTAGTTTATTTCTGTAAAAGTAATCTAGTTTATTTCTTTCTTTCATTTGTCATTATCTACTTTCCTTTCCATTCTGAAAGTACTTTCTAGCTTTAAAGAAAATCTTACAAAAACCAACCCAAAAACATTTCCTTTCATGTCTCGTAGGAATAGGGACAATTCAGGGAAATTCTTGAAAAATACCCCCACTGCATCCAACAGTCAACCTTCTCTCTTCTTCAGTGACTGTGAAGTGGATGAAACTTTAGGTGAGAAACCTTACATATTTGAAGAACCTACAAGGGAAAAAGAAGAGGAAGAACCCATTCCTACTGAACCAATGGCTAGAAACCAAAATGACAAGGGAGATAGAGAGAGAATTGAGAGTGCCTTCCCCATCAGGGAAACCAATGGGGACACTAGGATGAATAATATAAGCCCCTCTGCTCTACCTCATTTTCATGGCTTGACCATAGAGGACCGTGATACTTTCCTATTCGAGTTTGTTATTATATATCGAACCTATGACTATACAGATGATGAGAAAAAGTTAAAACTATTCCCATCTACCCTCAAGGATGCAAAATTGAACTTTTTCACGGGTTTACCTTGAGATAGCATCACAACTTGGGCTCAGATGCAACAAAATTTTAACAACAAATATAGGGAATACTGTAGGCCAAAGGATACTAAAGAAGAGATTTTAAAGATGACCATAGGCCAGGATGAATCCTTAGAAGACTATGAAGAAAGATTCCAGCTCAGTTACAAAAGGGCTAGGTGCACACTGACCCTGAGTCACTAAAGCTGGTCTTGCTTAGAGGAGTAAGGAAATATCTTTTGGATACATTACACATGATAGTAGGAAGAGATGTCTACTGATTACCCTATGAGGATATTAAGAGTATCTTTAGAAATCATTCTAGAGCAGCCAGGAAAAAAGGTAGGGTAGTCAACCTATGGCTAGTACATCATCCTCTAACTTATCCATCAAGGGTGAAATTGGAAATATGCTGGAAGATTTCAAAAGTGATATGCTACAAACCCTTGCCTTGCAATTGGACACCATGAACATCAAAAGGAAGCAGAGTGAGCCTTGGCCATATTTTGTCCTAGATGCACTAGGAGGCATCCTATGAACGAATGTCCATTGAATTGTATTAATATTTGCCCAGTCTGTCAAGAAAACCACTCCACAGATAAGTACCCTTATTTACCTGTACTCAAAGCTATATATCAAGGAGCTGAAGGTGTCACTGAGCAGCATTGCTACATCAACCAAATGAGACCTCCTGGGCCTATACCATACCAGTAGGGTATGCAAGGGTCATCCCATGCATATTACAACCCCAACCAAACCATAATTATACCTTCTTGGGGACCCCCTGCTCATCCTTCTTGGTTTATACCCCCTCCTTGGTCCTATGCATCTTAGTATCAATCCCAGCCAGCTAACTAATCATTTCAACCTTATGTTCAGCCACAACATCAGTGGAATACCCCACATTAGGGGTGGAGGCCCCAATTCAACAATGTTCCAGCCCTATTGCCTCCACCACCTACCTAGCCAAAACTCCTGCACTCTGCTCCACCTAAGCAAACCCAAATGCCTTCCTAGCCAAATTCGAACCCAAACAATAGGCAAGCTCAACAAACATACTATGGAGAGACATCATACCCAACTTATGTTGTAGAAATCCAGGAGATCAACCTAAGATTTGGGAGAATTCTCCTTCATAACTAACCTCCCTCTCCACATATGGAGGTTGAGGAAGAAAGAGAGGAAATAAACCTTAAAGTAAATCCACCCTTTCCTAAGAGATTAACCCAACCACTCCAACCTACCCTAGAAGAAACTGAACTTCCAGGAGAATTGAAAATTTTATGTGTAAAGATTCCCCTTCTCCAAGCAATCAAAGATGTTCCCATTTACAATAAATTGATTAAGGAGAAGTGCTTCAAGCATCCAGGAAGAAGAAAAATGGATGCCCCTACCATTAATGTCATTGGGTAGTTGTCTGACTTAATGCTGGGGCAAGTAATATGTCCAAAATATTTGGACCCTGGAAGCCCTGTAGTAGATGTGCACATCAATGACACCATTGTCCCACATACTCTGATTGATCTTAGGGCTGCCATTAATGTTATGACCAAGGACACCATGCTCAAGCTCAACCTCTAAGGGTCATTGAGGAAGACCACAACAGTTCTACAACTTGCAGACTATTCCATAGTCACCCTTGAGGGAATTGTGGAGGATATGATGGTCTCCAATGACTCCTGGGAGTACCCTGTAGATTTCGTAGTTCTCCAGCCTAAGGCTAAGCTTACTGGTTACCCTCTCATCCTTGGGAGGCCATGGTTGGCCACATCTGATGCTTACATTAGCTACAAAGCTAGGAATATGACCATCAAGAATGGGCATATGTCCAAAAAATTAGTCCTATACCCTCTTGATCAACCTACCCTAGAGCATGATTTACCTTCATGGTTAGAGGAGGAGGAAGAAGATGAAGTTTATTTTTCCCAACTTTATGCTTTGGAAGAAACCATAGGAGGAGGACAACAATATGAGGATGACTTAATTGAACATCTGCTCCAAATTCCAACTCCTAGTTCACTACCATTAGAAGAAGAAGTAAGGAAAACCTAGAGCAATCATCCAATTGGCTTATGTTTGGTCAATTCCAACCCGCTCTATGTCAAAACCATAGAATTTGGCCCAGAGAAAACTTTGAACATTAACCCATATCTTTCTGATTTAGAAGAGGAAAAGTTATGCAACATGTTGATGTAACACTTAGAATCCTTTCTTGGAGTTATAAGGAAATGAAGGGAGTACACCCCTCAGTGTGTACTCACCACATATACATCAAAGAAGGTTGCAAGACAGTCAGGCAACCACAAAGGAGGATGAATCCAACTCTTAAAGATATGGTCAAAGAAGAACTGCAAAAATTGTTAGATGCAAGATTCATTTACCCTATATCAGACAGTGAGTGGGTCTCTCCTTTAGTGTTAGTTCCCAAGAAAAATGGTAAGTCGAGGATTTGTGTTGATTATAGGGAATTGAACAAAGCCACAAAGAAGGATCATTTTCCCCTACCCTTCATTGACCAAGTGCTAGACGGTCTGGCAGGGAAGAAGTTCTTTTATTTCCTAGATGGATTCAGTGGGTACAACCAAATCCAAATCTATTTAGAAGACCAGGATAAGACCACATTCACCGGTCCTTGGGGTACTGTTTCCTATAGGGTCCTTCCTTTTGGCCTATGCAATGCTCCTGCCACCTTCTAGAGAAAAGTCTTGAGTATTTTTGTTGAATTAGTACATGATGCTGTGGAAATCTATATGGGTGATTTTACACCTTATGGTTGTGATGTCCAAGAAGCCATGACTAACCTAGGCAAAGTATTACACAAATGCATTGAAATGAATATGTCTCTCAATCCAGAAAAATGTGAATACTTAATGACTGAAGGGACTGTGCTAGGTCATTCAATATCTCAACAAGGACTGCAAGTGGACCCAAACAAAATAGAAATCATCCAAAGGCTCCCACCTCCACAAAAACAGACCAATGTCAAGAGTTTCTTAGGGTTAGTTGGATACTACTAGAGGTTCATAAAGGACTTCAACAAGTTGGTCTCTCCTTTGTTTGGATTGTTGGCCAAAGATCCTAAGTTTATATGGTTAAAGAGCTGTCAAGAGTCCTTAGACATCCTAAAGGGTAAGTTAACCACTACACCAATCCTTAGAGGCCCAAATTGGGCCCTCCCTTTTCATATTCATGCTGATGCCTCACACAAAGCCATAGGAGCAACCTTAGGCCAAGGAGAGGGAAAATTGCCCTATGCCATCTATTTTACCAGTAAGAACTTGTCAAAGGCTGAGCTAAACTATACTGTGACTGAAAAGGAACTCCTCGCTATTGTGCATTCATTAAACAAATTTAGCCATTACGTTATAAGCTATCAAACATTTGTGCATACCGATCATGCTGCAATCAAATATTTAATGAACAAGCCAGATGTAAATGCTAGAATTATAAGATGGTTGCTTTTATTACAACAGTTTGATCTAACTATTGTTGATAAGCTTGGTAATGAAAATTTTGTTATTGACTTTCTATCTAGAATGAATCTGCCTGCAGGTGAAGAAGGAATGGTGGATGACTAGTTACCAGATGAGAATTTGTTTGCTATTTTAGTTCTCCCCATGGTTTGTTGATATAGCAAACTATCTGGCATCATCACAGTTCCCACCAAACTTGCCCTCCAAAGAAAAGAGCAAGATATTGTTGAATTGAGGCTTCTGTGATCCATAACATTTATAAGAAGAGTTTCAACATAAATCACATGTAGAAAACCTTTGTCGATGCGTTTCGAACCAACTAGTGTGGTTCATCATCAGGACAAGTTGAGGAGTTAGATCATGGCTGCAAATTAAATAGGGAGAGTAGATCTTCCAAACGGCTAGGTTGACTAGGTTGACCATCAATGACTATATAAAAAACGGCTAGATTATATACTAATATTAAAATGTTAATAAGTCAAAGGTAATAACTTATAGTACTAGAATAATATTATAATTATAGTAAATAATTTTCTTCTTAATAAACAATTATATATCAATATATATAATATATATATATATTATATATTATATATATAATATATATATATATAATATATATATATATATTGAATGTTATTGTTTAATTTTATTAAATATTTTTCTTTGGTTATTAATAATTATTTAATTCCTTTTTAATTTATTTAAATCATTGAAAATCACTAGGGATAAGTAAGGGGGGTTTATATATCAAATGTTTTTCTATTTTTATTTATTTATATATTTCCTTTGGTTATTAAATTCTTTTACGTTAATTTCCTTGTTAATTTTATTTAATCATTTAAATCGCTAGGGAAAGTAAGGGGTTTATTATTAAAATGTTATTTATTTTATTTTATTTTATATATTTTCTTTGGTTATAAATTAATTAATTTAAATTCTTTTATTTAATTCAATTTAAATCACTGAGGGTAAGTAAGGGTTTTTTTTAAATAATAATGATTTTAATGGAATTAATGAACTTATATTGATATTGGTTAAATTATTTTTTATTTTTATTTTTATTTTATTTTTATGGTAAAGGTAAAAGATTAATAACGAATAGGATTAATAACGAAAAGGATTCCCATCCTCCTAGGGTTTCTCCTTTGGTTAAGTTTTTTACTAATTGTCCTGTTCTTGAAAGAAGCAATTTCAAGAGGGAGACTGGGCATTGTTATATGATTCAAGGTATAAAGACTTCAAGGGCAAGCTAAGGACAAGATGGCTCGGACCTTATGTGGTGGAAAGATGCCATGACAATGGTTTAATGCAAATCAAATCTATTGATGAAGAAACCATTCCATTGCTAGTTAATGGACACCGATTGAAAATGTACAAGATGCCTTTATCAAAAGAAGGGTTTATTGACAATATCAGTAAGACAATGATGATGGTGGAGCAAGTTCCAGCTCTATCCTCATCAGGTCATTGGAAAATGAAAAAATAGTAAGGATTCAGGTGAAAACCTCCATGAGGCGCCTGAGTCCCATATTTGGGTTGAAAACCTCATGAGGTGGCCCAAGGATGAGAAAAATGAAAAGGATAAGAAGATCCTTGGGTGAAAACCTTCTTTGAGGAGCCCAGGGCAGATATCTAGGGTGAAAACGTCTTTGAGGCAGCCTAGGTGTTTTTAATACATACATACATACATACATACATACATACACACACACACACAACACACACACACACACACACACACACACACACACACACACACACATATATATATATATATATAGATATAAAAGAAAAGAAAAAACATAATTGTTTTTTGCAAGTGGGTGAGAAAAACAAGTAAGGAGCAAAGAAAAGATCCAAAGGGAACCTTGCCTCATATATATTCATTTCCTCTACTCCTTACCATGCATCACACCATCAATCCCATTGTTCTTCAATTCAATGCTTTAATTCAAGCGAAGATTGTGTTTTCTAATAGAATCACCTCAACCATTAACATCATCCCTACATCCACATACACTCCTACTCCTTCTGTCCATTCATTACATCATCCTCACAACACCAACCAACAACATGATCAAGAAATTCTAAGGGAGACACCAAACGTTTCCAATTGGTAATCCAGAAGCTCCACAATAGCAACAATAGCAACAACATAAGTTATTCAATCACAGACACCTACAAAAGCTAATAAACCATCAACATACAACAGAAGAGGAAGAAGAAAGACCATCAACAACGCCTCTGATCTTTGACAACTGCAGCATGGCATCAAGACTACAAGTGAGAATCCCATCACTCACTCATATGCATCATTTGATCAAAAGTTGTAAAGGTTAAGAGGTAGTTGGTTTATCAGTGAAAATGTGGCAAAAACAAAATTATTTAATAAGTCAAAAGAGAATGTAAGAGTTCATAGATACAATATTGTAATGGCAACCATTTGAGAATGCTTGAAGAATTGAGACTCGGGGTAGAAACACCAGTTCACCAAAGACTCAACATACCCTATTTCTTGATGCAATCACTTATAGACTCCAGCAACAAAGTAAAGGAAGGGAATTCCCAACAGTTGGCTCACCATGGTTTGATTAGGATCCTCATTGAGGATGACCTCCAAAAGCTCAGGATCCCTATAAAATAGTCAGTGTTCAAAGACTTGCTATTAGAGGATGACATCAAAACCCTCATCTATGATGTTAGTCCTTTTGTCAGTCAGGAGGAGGAAAAATAAGAAGAAGATACAAAGCTAGATGGGATGAGATGAATGAAGAAGAAACTAATACAGAGGAACACACTGAAACACAAGGAGGATGATGCTGAAAAAAAACACAAGGAGAATGATGTTGAAACAAAGGAAGAGACTGATGGAGATGAGAAAGAACAACAAAAGGAAGATGATAAGAAAAACAGAGAGGACAACTGTAGGAAAAGGAAAACCAGCTAGCATGTATGGCTAGCCTCTCCTTGGAGGCCATCCAGTGTAGGATGCCAGCCAAATCCTATACTCTTTATCTCAGAGAACAATGGCTGCAATTTCAGATTAAAACACTAGCACAAAGGGGCACCATGCCATTTCAGGACTGCAGACAGTTTATTGATCTTTGTGATCAAAGTGCACTAGCGGATAGGGAAAAAATAGTCGAGTTTTACTTGCACAACATGGCCCTCATAGACATGAATATATGGGATCCTAATGTAGAGCTAGGAGATCTACAGTTAATGGCTTTGGCATTGTCGATGAACCATGAGAAGTCAAGGGTTGTAGAGATGAAAAGGATATTGACCAAAGAGAAAAATGAACCTATTTTCATCAGATCTGAACAATCAAATCCCATGGCCCTAATCAACACCCATAATCTAATTGCAAATGATCCTCAACTAACACTTAGATATCTTGCTGCCCAAGAGAAAACAATTTCACATTTTGAGGATATGTTTAGGCTACTAAGAGATGATAATATATATGCCTGCTAAAGGAGATGGAACACACTGCCACACAGCTTGAAGATTAGAGAATATCACTCCCCTCAAAGGTTGAGAGAGGCACTCAATAGGACACCTATGTATAAGTAATCAATGCAAAGGTTGAAGGACAATTGGATAGGCCTAAAACTTAGTCCACCACTACTCCTAGGGATGCTAAAAGAAAGAAAAGAGGAAAAGAGGCAATGGGAAGAAGTAGAAAGGAAAAGAGGCTTCTATAAACAAGAAGAGACCACAACAGAAGCATGGGATGTCAGAGAGTTTTCCAGATCCATGAAGGACATGGACATAGACTAAGTTTCTCAGAGGATGAGCAACACTTTCAGTAGGGGGGTGATGATGAGCCTCATCATTGAGTAATTATATGGGCCTTAATTGGCCTTAATTCACCTCCTAGCTTAGTCAAACCAACTATTCTCATAAATTATTGCATACTTCTGATTATATTTTGTTTATGAAATGAGTTAGAATTGGATATGTTGCTTTGTGGTCTAATGTGCAAGAAATGCAAGAATGAAGGATAAAAGCAAGGAAAATGCAGGTATAAAGGATAAAAGCAAGGAACTATGGCAAATACCTTGGTAAAACTAGAATGGGACAAGGGAGGGTAATCATAGGAGGTAAATCCTCCTCATTTACTACCCCTCCATTCAAATATTCCTTCACCAACTCGGAGTGCAAACAACCATCACTTTGAAGACTAGAAGACAACCGAGCAAGTGAAAAGGACAAAAACCCGTTTTTCTTGAATTAGAGGCCAAACCTCCCTAATGGGAAGGAAGTTGTTAGAGACTTCACATGTATAAATAGAGAGGTTTAGGACCTTAGTAGGATTCATACTTCTATTGTAAAATTCTGTTTTATTTCTGAGTTGCAAAGACTTGTGACAATTTGCTCTGTAATCCATGTTTTTTATAATAAGAATGAGTTTTGTTTAAGCCAACTCTAAGTTAACTCTAAGGGCTGAAGCTCTTGGGTTAGGGCCCAACCCAAGCAGCAAAAGCTCCTCTTTACTGTACATGTATGCTAGCATAGAGTTATGTTATGTTTATTTGCTTAAGTAGTTTCATGGTTTTCTGTTCATTTGTGTAAGTAGCCTTATGGTTTTCACTGCTTATTTGCTTAAGTAGTTGCATTTGCTGAATTTTACTTCCATTTATGCCTTATTTTAGTTCACAGGGTAGTTAGGAGAAAAATATCACCATACGCTTGTGTGCAGGTGTCTCGACCTCATCTCCTCCCTTTGGGACCATGACTTGAGGAAGAGACCCTTCAGCAGCCCCAAAAACATAGGTTTCTGGTTTTCGCATGAACAAGGGAGTTCGCTGTTTGATGCAGTTATTTTTCACCCACACTTGTTTTCTCTGTCATTTTTCATTTAAAATGCCTTTAGCACGTTCCTCATGCATCACTTCCAAACCGTCTAATCACCAATAAACCTTCACAATCATCACCCAATTCATTATTTTCTCCAATTGCTACCTCACATGGAGTCCACCACTTGCTTCATGAGATTTAATCTCCACTGTCGATTTATCTCTTGATCTGATGGCTATCGCTTCACTCGATTGCCAACTAGCTTGGCTGATCTCCACTATTGATCAACCCCACCTGATCCAACGACTATCGGGCAATATCGCACAGATTAGTGCACAAATGTTATCCACTTGAGAGCATGTGAGAAAAGTGGTTTTCTCGTGCTATGTGTCGCACGGTAAGGCTAATCACGTGAAATTTCAGAATTCTGCTTACTACCTTGAGGGCACACGAGAAACTACTCACCGCCTTAGAAGCTCGCTCCATCATTTCCTCATGTTTATTTTTCTTGTGATGTGAACTCCGTCGTCCATTTCTTGACTTCACCCGTGTGATAAGATCTCAGCTGTTCATCACTCCTGTTAACCTCCATCATCCATATCTTGACTTAATCTCCACGATTAGATCTCAGCCATTCATCTCCTGTTAACCTCGTTCGTCCATCCATTCACATAATCTCTCACGATACGATCTCTACCATTCATCTGATTTGTTACCTTGTTCGTCCATCCATTCACTTAATTCCTCGCAATACGATCTCCACCGTCCATCTTCTATTCATTGATCGATCCAATGGTCCTTATGCGCTATTGCGTCCTTACATCCGCTTTCCATTGATTTTTACCTCCAATTTATCTTTTGCTTGAAAACCAATTTAGTCTAAGTTCCTTTGCTTACACCTTAGTATAGTTTAATTCTTTTTACTTCTGCAACTTAGATAGAAACCTTAGGTTAGTGATTGTTTTTGCAATTTTGCTTAGCATACCTGTTTAATTGGTTAGTTAGGTTATGGTGTGAGTTTAGAATTTCATGTTGTTTTCTTCATTAATTTAGTAGAGTAGCTCTCTCTTAGAATAGGTGTGCTCTTCTTCCGTCAAAGAATTAAGCTTCTTTTGACCTTATAGAAGTTTGGCTTGGAACCCCTGGGGTCTCTTGCCAGATAAAAAGTGACAATAGGCAGGACCTTCATTTCTACTTGTGCATATAGCACTGTCACCTCCAAGTTTGTACGAACCCCAGGTTGATAAGTAAAGATGGTAGTTGTGTGAGTTGCAACATTATTGTTGCAATACCTAGGCTTATCACATACTAGTTCTTTCTTACCCTTCACAACAAAGCCTTCTGGTTGTTTCATGTATATTTTTTCTTCTAGATCCCCTTGAAGAAATGTTGTCTTCACATATATCTGTTCTACCTCAAAATTAAAAACAACAACAATAGATAAAAGTAATATAATAGAAGATAACTTGGCAATAGGAGAAAAAATATCACCAAAATCAATTCTTGACACCTAGTAATAACCTTTTGCTACCAACCGAGCTTTGTATTTCTCCACCTTTCCTTCTAAATTCATCTTCTTCTTAAACACCCATTTGCTGCCAATGGGTTTCCTTCTAGCTAAAAACTCCACCAAATCCCAAGTGTCATTTTTGTCTAAAGATGCCATTTCTTCAACCATGGCCTCCTTCAAGAGTTTTCCACCCTCTGAATCCACTGCCTCCCTAACAGTTACGGGATCATCATAAGTAATTAATAAATAAAAATTTAAACAAAAAGAAAATGGAATATAACTCTCTGGTTGCCTTCTCTCTTGAATTTATCTCCTCAAAACTAGAGTCTATGGTTCTTCCTATTCTGATTCTTGCTTTGTTGAAGAGTCTAATTCTTCCTCCTTCAGTTCAAACTTTATCATCTCTTGTTCCTTTTCCTTTTGTAGGACTTCATGTTTAATAAAATATTTCACCTCTCTAAACACCACATCTTAGTTATACACAACCTTCCTTGTTTATGGTTTCTAAGGCTTATAACCTTTTAAACCATCCTTATACCCAATAAAGATGCACCTTTAAGGTTTACTATCCAACTTGGTTCTTTTCTCCTTTGGAACATGTACGTATGCATCATTGCCAAATACCCTGACATGTGATAGAGAGGGCTTCTTACTAGTACATACCTCATGTGGAGTCTTATCCTCCAACGATGATGAAGGTGATCTGTTAAAAAGGTAACATGTAGTATCCACTGCCTCTGCCTAGAATTCTTGCTATAATCCAGTGCCACTATGCATGCTTGTTGCCTTTTCCATCAATGTCTTGTTCATTTTTTCTGCAACTCCATTTTGTTGAGGTGTGTATGGAGTAGTATTTTGTCGTGCCATACCACACTTCTTATAGAAATCTTCAAATTCCTTCTTGCATAACTCTCCACCACCTGTCCTCAACACCTTAATCTTCTTCTCTGTCTGATTTCCCACTAGAGCCTTAAATTCTTAAAACCTGTCAAAGACTCCAAATTTCTTCCTGGGGATATGTATCCATGTATTCCTCAAGAATTCATCTATAAACGAGACATAATACACATAATTTCCTAGTGATGGAACCGACACAAGTCCAAACACATCATTGTGTGCAATCTCTAATATCCCTTTCGCCCTCTTAGCACCAGAGGGGAAATTCACCTGACTCTACTTCCCAATATACACAATGTTGACAAAATTCGAAATCCATAGAGAAATTAGACATACCCTCTACCATACCATTATTACGCAATATTTCAAGGCCCTTTTCTCCAATATGTCCAAGTCTTTGATGCCACATCATAGTATTTTCTCCAGATACCACTAGATTTTCTACTCCACTTTCAGGAACCATAGATTGTTGCACCCATCAATAAAATGCTACCGAGAAGCTTGTGCAGAGTTCGAATCCAAACCCCCTGCATCAATACCAATGGTACCCAAACCATCTTGTAGGTATCTTTCTCGAACATTGTTTTTACACTTGCATTATCCATCTTGCTTACATAAATTAAATTTCTGGCCAATGTAGGAATGTGTAGAACACGAGGAAGTGTTATAATCCTTCCACCTTGTAACTTCACTTGACTTTTACATGTCCTATGATTCTAGCCTTCTTGTGATCACCTGTAATGAGTGAAGTGAAAGGATGCACCTGAGTCAATCAACCATGCCTCGTGATCTAAGTATGTACTTCAATAAGTGGCCAAGAACACATTCGCACTTTCATTTGAGATGGTTTTTGCCTGTGCAGAAGGAGCATCATTAGATCCATTTCCTTTCTTAGGATTTTTTGATCTACAGTCCTTTTTGTAGTGCCCTGATTTTCTACATTTCCAACATACCTTTACAACTTTTCCTAGAGATTCAGATCTCCCTCTAGATTTAGATCTCCCACTTGGGGACTTATTTTATATATATATATATATATATATATATATATATTTGATTTATTTATTTATTTATTTTTTGGGACCTTCCTCTTATAGATAAGGCATCTCCATTCTGGCTCTCCATATTTTTCTATCTCATCTCCTATGACAACAAGAATGATCCTATTTCATCAAAGTTCAAGGTAGTTGTATTACTACCTATAGTAACAACTAAACTATCCCATGATTTTGGTAGAGAACAAAACAGACTGATGCACTTATCTTCATCTAAAATTTTAACATCAACAAATGAAAACTCTCTTACCAAAGTATTGAAGGCATTTAAATTCCCTATCATTGAGTCTCCATCCTTCATCCTTAGGTTATACAAATTTTTCCGCAGGAACAATTTGTTCAATAGGGAATTATATTGATACAAATTCCCTAACTTGTCCCACAAATCCTTTTCCATAGCTTCCCCTAATAAATTCAACAATAATGAATTTGAGAGACATTCGTATTGTGCTCTTCGCTTTTTGATCTAACTTTTCCTAGTGTTCTATCGACATTCCTGTTAGTTCCGTTCTTGGATCTATAATGATCCATTGATCTCTGTCCACCAACATATACTCCATCTTGAGCTTCCACAACTTAAAAATGTTGTTAATTGAATTTCTTGATCTCTATATTTCCAATGTTCACCATATTATTTCACCACAAGAATCGATCCCACAGATCTACTACTATAATAGGGTCTACCATAGGCCTTAGAAAAATCCCTTGGCAGTAAAATGACTTCTTGAAGCTGAAACAACTATGATACCAAATTTATGTTTTAACCTTGTACATAAATTACCTGCAAATGAATTCTTAAAATAGAAAAATAAACAATGCTGAGAACATAAAATATACACAAATATTTTCACCATGAACCCAAACCGGGAAAACTAGATTGATTTTTCATTATATTCCTTTCAATATTACAATACATATATAAAAATGTCGAAACATTCATAAACCCAAATCCATTAACCATAGATTAGAACATAACCGTAGTTCTATTGATCGGATCTACAAAATACCATGGGAAAAAACCATCATGCCTAAAACTATGCACAAAAACCATGTGCTAAACCATGGATAGGTCGCTTACTATCCTTGGGTCAGCCCCCCATCCTTGGGTCCACCCAACTATTTTTTTGTCAACATATTGTTTTTTCTCGAGGCATTTCCCCGAACCCCATGTAGGGAGACTACCACCCCCTATAAATCCCCCGATAAGGGGGGCTACCACCCCAACTACACCTGACGCAATGTAATAATGCCTAGGATTAGTCGTGGAAAGAATATAACACACATCAAACATTGATATCTTTGAAATCAAACCTAACACTTGAGGAATACTTTAATGAAACCCACAATAGAAGATATTCTTTTTGGATTGTTGAAATCAATGCAATATTGAGAAGAATTTAAAAAGGGGAAACCTTCTACTCCAATCAAAGCCCAATTTGCCCTAAAGAAAGGCTCCATGGAATACAAGGTAATATTATTAAAATAAAATAAATTTATGATCATGGTTTGAATTATGGAGGGAAAATCATTCTATTCAAAATTCAAATTAAAGGTTGGCTTCTAAAAAAAGGAATGCTCATCGAACTATATAAATAAGAAAGTCGTGATATGTCGACAATATAGAGATCGAATCATATGAAAGGTTAACTATTCTTTGAGGGCTTTATTGATACACATAAGGTTTCTGTTGCTCGATGTTTTTGGACTTGCATATCTGATGGTTCTGATTTATATTTTGGTTCTTCACATTCACTAGAGATACCACACTTGTGAATTGTATCCTTTACAATGGCTCATATATCTGTTTGATGGCTCATATGTTGAATATATATCACTTATGATTGCAACAAGTCTCTCACACCATTTCCTCCCTCTCTTATCATTATAAGACTTGTGTTACAATTACAGGGTCTCGATAGTCGCTCCATTTATATGTATGGATCTGCTATATATTATGGCACCTGCTCTCATTGTAACGACATTCAAATTCCACCATTGGTTTACCTATAATAGCTTCAAGACTCACAAGTATCACTCTTGTTGTTAATCCCATATCCCTGTAATGACCATGATCTCTCGTGTAGGTTTTAACCCCATACAGAAATTACCTGCATACGAATTCTAAAACACATAAAATAAACAATGCAAGAGCATAACACATAAAACACATATACACAGAGATTTTCTCCTGGATCCCAAAACCGGGACTACCATACAGAAATTAACCCCATACAGAAATTAACCCCTTCTGTGTAGGTTTTAACCCCATACAGAAATTACCTGCATATGAATTCTAAAACACATAAAATAAACAATGCGAGAGCATAACACATAAAACACATATACACAGAGATTTTCTCCTGGATTCCAAAACCGGGACTACCAGCTTGATTTTTCATTATGTTCCTTTCAATGTTGTAATACATATTTATACATGCTGAAGCATCCAATACCATGGACCGAAAAAACATTGCATCCAATACCATGGACCGAAAACCATCGCACCCAAAAACATGTGCGAAAATCATGCACAAAATCATAGGTGGGTCCGCCCAGCCTAACATAGGGTCTAAAACCAAAATTTTCCGGGGTGCTGCCTCAGACCCCATAAAGTGGGGTTACAGGTATGCCTCAAACCCCCTGTGACCCCCCCGCTACAAAATCGGTTCGACGAAGGGGGGCTCTGGGCCCCCTCTAACCCCTCGGTTAACTACGTGGGCTAGTCATGGAAAGAATATAACACAACCCAAAATTCTACCACTTGTTGTTTTCTTTCCACAGGGGGCCACAAGAGAGATTAGTCATTTTTCCAGCCCTGAAACACCCATTGTCTCTCTAAACCAAGAGAACTTCTCAGAGCTCACAACTTTTGTCAATGCATCTGCAGTATTCTTCAAAGTGTCTACCTTTACCAGCAACACCTTTTTGTCTTATATCATATCCCTCATAAAGTGATACTGAACATCAATGTGCTTTGTCTTTGAATGATATGCGGGGTTTTTTGCCAAGAAAATTGCACTTTGGCTGTCACAGTCTATCCTTATAGCTCCATGTACTAACCCCATACTTGAACATAATCTCTAAAACCAAGCTGCTTCCTTGCTTGCATGAGTGGCTACCATGTATTCTGCCTCTGTATTTGATAGTGCCACTACAGATTGTTTCTTACTCATCCAACTGACTGCACCTCCAAATAGGTTAAACACATACCCACTTGTATATTTTCTATGATCCAGATCTCCAGCCTAGTCTGCATCAACAAAGACATGAATATCCAACATTCTGTCCAATCTTGGTCTTCCTTGGTAGCACAAACCATAATCACTAGTGCCAAGCAAATACCTAAAAACCCGCTTCACTGTTGTCCAATGATCCTTCCCTAGTTTTGACATAAACCTGCTCAATACTCCCATTGTATGTGCAATGTCTAGTCTAGTACAGACCATTGCATATATCAGGCTACGGAATGCACTTGCTTATGGAACACGGGACATGTCCTCTTCCTCTTCTTGTGTCTTGGGACACTGTTCAACAGATAACCTCACACCTACAATAATAGGAACCTTCATTGGTTTACTATCCTGCATTTTAAACCTCTGCAATATTGTCTCGACATACTTCATCTGGTTTAACCAGAGCTTCCTCTTTGTCCGATCTCTTTTAATTTCCATGCCCAAAATGTAGTTTGCAGCACCAAGATCTTTCATGTTGAATTTGGAGGACAATTGTGTCTTCAAATCCTGGATAATTTCTTTGTCATTTCCAACCAGTAACATATCATCCACATACAAGACCAGATAAATAACACAGTCACCAATTAATTTAAAATACACACAGTGATCTGCTTTGCTTCTGGTGAAGCCAAGTCCCCGTATAAAT
>APFE030615982.1:79663-89732 GCA_000404065.3 Pinus taeda | reverse complement strand
CTTCCTCCTTAAGCTCAAACTCTATCTTCTCAGGTTCCTTTGGTTGGAATTCATGTTTAATAACATCTTTTACCTCTCTGAACACCACATATCGGTTGTACACAACCTTCCGTGTGACTGGTTTCCAAAGCTTATAACCCTTTAAACCATTCTTATACCCAATAAAGATGCACTTTTTAAATTTACTATCCAACTTGGTTCGTTTCTCCTTTGGAACTTGTACATATGCATCAAATCCAAATACCCTTAGATGTGAAAGAGAGGGTTTTTTACCAGTCCATACCTCTTGTGGATTCTTATCCTCCAACACTGATGAATGTGACATGTTGACCAAGTAACATGCAGTATCCACCGCCTCTGCCCAAAATTCCTGTCCTAACCCGACACCACTGAGCATGATTCTTACCCTTTCCATCAACGTCTTATTCATTCCTTCTGCAACTCCATTTTGTTGAGGTGTATATGGAATAGTCTTCTATCATGCTATACCACACTTCTTACAAAATTTTTCAAATTCCTTGCTGCAAAAATCTCCACCATTATTTGTCCTCAGCACCTTTATCTTCTTCTCTGTTTGATTTTCCATGAGAGCCTTAAATTCTTTAAACCTGTCAAAGGATTTAGATTTCTTCTTAAGGAAATATATCCATGTATTCCTTAAGAAGTCATCTATAAATGATACATAGTACACAAACTTACCCAGTGATGAAACCTTCACAGGTCCAAACACATCACTGTGCACAAGTTCTAATCTCTGTTTCACTGTCTTACTATCTGAGGGGAAACTCACCCGATTCTGCTTCCCATATACAAAATTTTCAGAGAAATCAAAATCCAGAGAGCTATTACTCATACCTTCTACCATACCTTTACCATGAAGTATTCAAAGGTCCTTTTCTCCAATATGTCCAAGCCTTTGATGCCACAACATGGTCTTCTCTCCAGAGACCACCAGATTTTCTGCTCCACTTTTAGGAACCACAAAACTGTTGCACCTATCAATAATTGTTCTACCTTGTAGCTTGTATAGAGTTCCAATTTGAACTCCCCGCATCAATGCTAGTGCTCCCCGAACCATCTTGCAGGTATCCTTCTCAAACATTGTTTTTACACCTGCATCATCCATCTTGCTAACAGAAATCAGATTTTTGGCTAATGCAGGAATATGCAGAACACTCGGAAGTGTTCTAACCCTTCCACATTGCAGCTTCAACTTTACTTTTCCATAACTAATGATTCTAGCCTTCCTGTCATCCCCCAAGAAGACATCACCACCATCATATTTTTCATACTTGTAGAACCACTCTCTATAGGGAGTGAAGTGAAAGGATGTACCTGAGTCAATCAAACATGCCTCATGATCTACATGTGTACTTCAAGAAGCTAATTACACATCCCCACCTTCATTTGAGGTGGTTTTCGCCTCTCCAGAAGGAGTATCATCAGATCCATTTCCTTTATCAGGAGCTTTAGATTTACAGTCCCTTTTGTAGTGCCCTTCCTTTCCGCATTTCCAGCATACCATCTTTGCAGGTTTTCTTGAAGATTTAGATCTCCCTCTAGATTTAGATCTCCCACTCGATGACTTATTTTTGTTTCTATTCTGGGACCGTCCTCGTACAGACAAGGCATCACCATTCTGGCTCTCCATATTTTTCCATCTCATCTCCTCTGTTGGTAAGGCTGAGACTATTTCATCAAACTACAAGGCAATTGCATTGCACCTATTGCAATAACCAGACTATCCCACGAATCTGGTAGAGAACACAACAAAATGATGCACTTATCTTCATCTAAAATTTTAATATCAACAGATGCTAACTAACTTACCATAGTATTAAATGCATTCAGATGCTCTCTCACGAAGTCTCCATCTTTCATCCTCAGGTTATACAACTTTTTCTGCAGGAATAGTTTATTCACCAAAGACTTAGATTGGTACAAAGTCTGTAACTTGTTCCACAAAGCCTTCGCCGTAGCTTCGCCTGATACATTCAACAATACTTAATCCAAGACACATAATCATATTGTGTTCTTTGCCTTCAGATCCAACTTCTTCCATTCTTCATCGGACACCCCCGTTGGTTTAGTACCCGGATTTACCGCAATCCACTGATCTTTATCCACCAACAGATCCTCCATCTTGAGTTTTCACAACTCAAAACTTTGACCATTAAATTTCTCTATCTCTATCTTTCCATTGCTTTCCATCTTCTTTCACCACCAGAATCGATCTCGCAGATCTCCCACTGAACAGGGTCTACCACAGGCTCGAGCGAAACCCCTCAGCAAAAAAAGCATCCCCTTGAAGCCAAAACTTGGCTTTGATACTAAATGTAGGTTTTAACCCCATACATAAATTACCTGCATACAAATTCTAAAACACATAAAATAAAAAATGTGAGAGAATAACACATAAAACACATATACACAAAGATTTCCCTTGGATCCCAAAACGGGGACTACTAGCTTGATTTTTCATTATGTTCCTTTCAATGTTATAATACATATTTATACATGCCAAAATATCCAATACCATGGACCAAAAAACGATCGCGTCCAATACCATGGAACGAAAGCCATTGCGTCCAAAAACATGTGCGAAAATCATGCACAAAACCATAGGTGGGTCCGCCCATCCTAACATAGGGTCTAAAACCAAAATTTTCCAGGGTGCTCCCTCGGACTCCATAAGTGGGGTTACAAGTGTGGAGCGATAAAAAGGTGTCTTTTTAACTCCTAATTACCTCACATTAATTGTCAACCCAGGGATGACTTTTTGTTTCAAGAGTGTACTCAGTCTGAGGCAGCTATTTACTCAAGAGTAATGTTTTGCAGTATAGTGCTTAAAATCCAAAAGTAAATGAAAGATGGAAACAAAATCTAATTGGAACAGCAAGAAATTGAAATGTTCTAAACTAAATCATTCACTCAAACAACCATCAATCGAGGATACAGTAGAAATAACTCATTCCTCTAGAAATTGATGCAATTAAAATCAAACTGGAACTAGACAATCAATCTGGGAACGAGGAAGCAATAACCAATGTTCTCTACAGTTGACAGTCCTGCTTTAAAGAAATTAAAAGGAAATCGAAATTGAACTGAAGCTGCTATTGAAAGTAAACTAGGAAAACTCTTTAAAAGCAAACTCTTGCAATTAATCAACAGAAATGAACAGCGAATTAAATGGACAACAAACTGGAATTAAAGGAATCGAATAACCAATCCTATTGAACAACAATCTGTAATGAATATCAATCAAATGGAACAACAAATGGAATGAAACCATAATTGAAATAGAACATCGAAGCTTTATATTTGAAATGAGCAGCATAACAATATACGTTGAGAAGGATAATAACTTCTGTTATCATGGAAAAGAACAGCCACACGATTTAATCTCAACTTGTGCAATAAAACAATTTCATAAAATATTATAACAGCTCGCTGCAAAAACATGAAATTGTTAGGCAATACGATTCAAAGAAATAGGAACTAAATCAAACCATCACATAGTGGAAATTGGAAAGATATAACACAACATAAGCATACTCCACTAGAGGCTGGGCCCTTAGCCACCAGCGGATGCTGCTGGGCTACTTCAGATGAGAAGAATGTACAACAACCCTTTTATTTATTCATCCTCAAATTGTGAAATCATTACAACAGCAAAAGCTTTGAAGATTACAATGGCAATGCAATAATCTCCTTTGCCTCCTATTCTATCCTATCCCATCATCATTCTTGAATCTCTAAGTCTGAATCCTCAATTCTCCATCATTCAAATCCCCAAAGTCATCCGAAGTCATCCCTATCTCTGATCTCTGTTTTCATTTAAATAGAGAGATCAGAGAGAAGTTACAATAAAGATAAGTACAACATGATTTGTATTACAAAATTGGATTGTTTCCAACCAATTGATCAACAAGAAGATATATTTCCATCCATCTCTCAACAAGAGCAAGACGAATTTGGCTTTGCAGCTGAGATTTGGAGGACGACCGCAACAGTAAATCTGAGAAAATCATGCTCAAAGAACCCTGCATTTCTCTCAGTACAAGCCGAATTTGGGAAAACCATTCTTTAATAAAGTTAATTGGGTTCGTTGTGGACAAAACCCATGTTCCATATTTTCCAGATTCTTCTCCATTTGCTCAGAATCTCAACCGCAAAACTGTCACTCTTTATTCCAGCGAATTTCTGAGTTGGCACGTTTAATGATCAAATCTTGAATCTGAAAATTACCTTGAAGGCTAAAAATGGCGAATAATGTTATAACCAATTTATTAAAACGATCATTGATAAAATAATTCATAATCATCAATTTATTAGAAATAAAGGAAGATAAATAATATTCATCCATAAGAGCATAAATCATTTATAAAATAAAATTTAAATGATAAATTATAACAAATGATATAATAGAGAAGAGTAAAAATGGATGAAATAAGTGTTACAAAATGGTCGTATTCACGGCCCAACACACCCCCACACCGAATATATTGCATGTTCTCATGCAACAAAAACTGAATATGTTGCATGTCCTCATGCAACCCAAAGACAAAACCCATGTGTTAACCAAGCAATAAAATTTGTTCATCTCAGCTCATGAAATGGATAGAACAAATGAATTCTTCCTCATTTAATGAATATACAATTTTAGCAATCTTGATGAAGGCATAATAATGAATTTGTAGCAAAATATGATATAAGTGACAACAACCTTCATTAACCATTTTCCCAAAAACTACAAACCAACTTTTGTTGAAATGGTGCAAGTAGATTTGTAATATATTAATGCCTTTATGATCCAAAAATTAGATCGTTTTGATGCACGGATCATGAGATATAAACAAAATGGTTGTAGTGGAGAGTGCATGATTTTTGAAATTTTATGAACCAATTTGACTTGAAATTATCTGGGTTGTGTATTTTAATGATACATATGTGTTATCCAGAAATCACAAGAAGTGAGTTCATAGTTTTAAAAATATTAGGGAAATCAATTTCTGCATTGAAATTGTATGCCTTAAATGAGAAAGAAAATAGAAAACATCCATCATGCATAGCAATTCCTCCCCCTATCTGAAAAATTAGCATGCCCTCATGCGATGCTAGAAAACAAATTGAGGTGGTTGCTACCATATGTTGAATTCTATGCTTGGTGTAAAAAAATCATGGAATAAGGGAGGTGATGAGAATGAATAAGAATAGGAATGGATGATAAAGAATAGGAATGACATGGTCATAAGAAAGAAATGAATGAAAGCAATATTTCCCCAAAACCGAACGAGGATATGCTGCTGAAAAATATGGGAAGTGGTAAAGATGTGGAATGAAGGATGATAAATAACGCTCAAAATGGATTTTCATTAAATTCTCCTAAATTCGTAATAAATCAGAAAATTATGCTATTGTACCTCAAGTTTTACCTCCAAAAAGAAAAATGTGGAATGACATATATGTACTGGCATTTGTTGAAGATAATGTAGGCAGAGTTGGTGCTGAAAGTGATGCAAAAGGTGGAATTCTGGCAAGCACATCATGTCTGAACAGTTGTTCACGTTTGCGAGTTGCTCGAGCCTCTTCTGTTAGTTGCAATAGTGTGGTCATGCTGCGAATAGAGTTCTGCCCCATACTTGTTGTTCTCTTGTAAACAAATCACTATGTTGCATACAATGTTCTTGAATCCATAGTGTTAGTTTTAAATAGCAATAGATTAAGATGCATGCAAAAATTTCAATCAGAAAAACTTCTCAAATCAACAAGTTATGGTAGAGTGCAGTAATCATATCACATGCAATCCCATAATGCATATATTCCCCCCTCCAATTGGAAAAGGAATTCCATGACCATAAAGCATATGAGAGGTGTTGTGCTGACGGCAAGGCCAGGGAATGAACAATACAACAGTAGAGTACACAAATCAATGATAGGACGACGAGAGTTATGGTTATAATGAGAGCATAGTGTATAAAGATAGTTATGAATAAAAGATAGGATGCTTTGGATTGATGATAAGTTATGAAAACAGAAAAAGAACGACAATATGCAAAAAAGATGCTTTGCTGACTGTATTCTAGCTGAAAAATGATGTGATTGATCATAAAACAATTTATCATGCATAAGGGTTCAAAATAGGGATAAAAATTAAGGAAATAACTTCTTTGATAAAAATAAAAAATAAGAAAAGTGTATTATAGTAATAATTGACAATAAGATATAACTTCAATACCATAAGCAGAGCCTCTGCTGCCAGCAGGCGTCCATAGCCTCGGTAGGGTTGCTTTTTAACCCATATGAGCATAATCCTCAATTTATAACTAGAGAGTTTCAGTGCTGTTCTACAGAAGAGATCAGTGTGCTGGCGTGGTAACCAGATAACTACACTGCCATTCACTGGGATGTCGCAAAAGTGATCAGGCCGACTTGTGATGAGACCTTATGTTCCAAGGGATAATTTGGCTATCCAGTGGATCATAACCCTGGTGTGGTGGCCATAATGGGAATGTCACTTTGTTACAACCTTATGAACATGGTAGGCTGACTCGTAATGAGACCCCCTATCCTCCATTTGCGAACAAATTTTGTTGTTATTACATATTTTTATGATAAAAAGAGGGAGGCTCAATACTCCTTAAGAGCAAGGATGGAGGAAGAAGTTGAACATGTCAATAGAAAAAAATATACCCATAATCTCATTTATTACAGACAGAGCAGATTATAACCAGGAAGGGTGGAACCAACATGGTATTAAGATGATCAATCAATATCATATTCAACAGAAAACAATGCAGTAAAGTAGTATATAAATAATTGTGTCCTTTTTGAAAAGAATCTATAATCAAGGAACTGTCTTGTTAAATATTATAGCTTGAATGATAATAACTCGCTTCAAAAGAATCCATAATTCTTGTCCTCATAAAAGTACTGTACTTCATGCCATGAAAGAGAATCAGGAAAATGTGGTTGAGATGAACTAGGAATAATCCCACAAGAGAAATGAAGGGTTGCTCTAAAAAATACTCCCGAAGTGTTGTTTTTTTGAAGGAATAGCAAAAACACTCAAAAAGTGTTATCCTTTGTAGGGAACAGCAAAGGAAATGCACGCCAAAAGGCAAAAGTACACACGAAAAAAATGTTGTTCCCTGTAGGGAACAACGAAGAAATGCATGTGAAAGTGTGTTGTTCTCTAAGAGAAACAACAAGAAGTGCGAAAATGATGTTCTTTTGAAAAGGAACAACAAAAATGTGAAAGTGCAGAAATGTTGTTCCATTTCGAAAAGGAACATCAACTGTTTCATTTTGAAAAGGAACAACAAAACGTGAAAGTGCAGAAGTGTTGTTCCATTCGGAAAGGAACAACAAAACGTGAAAGTGCAGAAGTGTTGTTCAATTCGAAAAGGAATAGCAAAACGTGAAAGTGCAGAAGTGTTGTTCCATTCGGAAAGGAATAACAAAACGTGAAAGTGCAGAAGTGCGGTTCCATTTCGAAAAGGAACAACAAAACGTGAAAGTATAGAAGTGCTGTTCCATTCGGAAAGGAACATCAAAACGTGAAAGTGTAGAAGTGTTGTTCCATTCGGAAAGGAACAGCAAAACGTGAAAGTGCAGAAGTGTTGTTCCATTCAGAAAGGAACAACAAAACATGAAAGTGTAGAAATGCTGTTCCATTTCGAAAATGAACAACAAAACGTGAAAGTGCAGAAATGTTGTTCCATTCGAAAAGGAACAACAAAACATGAAAGTGCAGAAGTGCTGTTCCATTTCGAAAAGGAACAGCAAAACGTGAAAGTGCAGAGGTGCTGTCCATTCAGAAAGGAACAACAAAACGTGAAAGTGCAGAAGTGTTGTTCCATTCAGAAAGGAACAACAAAACGTGAAAGTGCAGAAGTGCTGTCCCATTTCGAAAAGGAACAACAAAATGTGGAAGTGCAGAAGTGTTGTTCCATTTCGAAAAGGAACAACAAAACGTGAAAATGCAGAAGTGCTGTTCCATTCGAAAAGAAACAGCAAAATGAACCGTGAAAAAGGAACAGCAAAATGAACGGCGGACCCAAAAGGTGTTGTCCCTTTGAAAAAGGAACAGCAAGAATGACAAAAATGCACACAAATGATGTCCCTTCAGAAAAGGAACAGCAAAATGCACAATCATAAAATGCAAGCACGCAAAGAATGAATTAGCTGTTCACTGCATTGATGCTGAGGATGGGTTATAGTTTGAATGAAGCAATACCTAAAACACAAAATATAAGAGAAATCAGAAAAGAAACAACAAAATACAATATGTAAATAAATAAATTAAGTTACAACAGCTATGATATTATGTAAAAAAAATGATCTCTTTGAAAAATGTTTTGGCAGCAAAGACATGACATGAATCTTCAAATAGAAATCAATTCTTCATTTGTTCTATTATGAATCCGTTGGGTAATGAGTTAGATGAAACTCCCTTTGTTTCATAAAATTTCTTTCAAAAATCACTCGTCCATAAATTGACCTTCTTTATTTTCCCAAGACCTGCAAAAAAACGAGTGTCTACCTGCAATAAAACATTAAATCATGGAGAAAGAGAGGTGATTGGGCTCCCCTAATCCAATAATTATGCAAAAAAAACAAGTAGTTACTCTGTATAACAAATCCATTGAGAAAATAACAAAGCAAAATTTATCTGTCACTTGCGGGAGAGCAGTGGCCAATCATGCTAACCTGTAGTGTTTTAATCACAACTTCTTTGTTTTTCATCGAAATTGAGTGATTCCAAAGCCAAATGAGAGTTAATTCAAAGGTTTATCTCCAGTAGCAACATGTTTTAAAAATTAAATGATATGATATGTCAATTTTAGTTAGAACAACTTGCATAACATAGTCATTTTCGATTACCCAGCTTAGACCAACAGTTGATATTTCAAGCATAAATTTTTCGTTTGATGTCGGATTTGAATGGTTCAAATTGGAAATGAAATTAGATTCATTTATTTATCTCCAATAAAAACAGGTTTTGAATAAAAGAAGAATTGATAGGTCAAATACTGTAAAGAACAACCGGAAATACAAAGTTTTAAGAGTGCTGATTTACGATAGATAGTTAGTATTTTGATCATAACTTCCCCATACGATATCAAAAATGAGTGATTCTAATTGCATTGTAAACTATATTCATAGGGTAATCTACCATAGAATTTTTTTTAAAAATTCATTCATTTAGGCTTCCACAACTGATTGTCCCAACTCTGTTCCTGAGCTGCCCGCTAGACATCCGGTCAATGTTTTGGTTCTAACTTTTTCATTTCAAATCCAAATTGAGTGGTTCAAATTGAGTTGGAAAGTAGACATCAAGGGATACTTAGGATAGAAACTGGTTTTAAAAATATTCACTTTTTGTCCCTCAAAACATGACTGTCTCGACTATTTTTCCAGAAATTCCATTAAGCCCGCAAGCCAAAAAAAATGATATTCAAGCATTTTTTCATATTGATGATAAAAATTAACATAAGTGTTTGTAGAATTGTTATTTCTATTATAAATCATCTACATACACAAATGAATTAAAATAATTATCACCAATGTTGATTTGCATAACATGTTGCGACAAAAAACAACTAGTTTTACATAAAAAAACAAAATGCATTTATTTATTCCCTTATTTATTTTATTTTCTACACTAACCTATTTTGATTTGAAAAATTAATATGACTACGTATATGAGTACTTCCAGTGGAGCCATTTTCAAAATAAGGCTTCACGTATACACATACCCAAATTTTAAAAATGCGTATTAATGAAAATTAGGGTATGAGAAGCCAACTTCCCTTAAAAAAATGGTATCAAAAATTGTTGAAGTATGGAGTGATGCTGCAAACAAGTGATGGAGTGAAACCAATCTTCAATATATCCTTTACTTTGATGATTTCCCATAGCCATCATACCATGAAGTTCTTGGGCTTTTAAAATGGTTTGTTGATGCATACTAAAAGAAACTTCATTTTCTTCCATAGCTTCTACAATTTTTGAATTTGAAACATTCTGAATCTCATTGTAAGTTTTCTCTAATGGCGCATGTGAG
>APFE030615982.1:55808-78247 GCA_000404065.3 Pinus taeda | reverse complement strand
AAAGAATGAGTGTTTTTAAGATCTCTTTCTCCAAATGCTTATATTTTGATTTTTGAAGGTTGTATTGAAATCAATCTACATAGTCCTCCAAACTTTCATCTTCCCCTTGTATCATACCGAAAATATCTTCATTGGATTTGCAATAGTCTTGGTACTTCTTCAAGAATATGTTCTTCATGTCCTCCCATGATTGGATGCAATTCCCACCTAGGTTCATGAGCCATCGAAGAGCTGCTCCTTTTAGAGTAAGAGGAAAAACTTTCAATCTTTGATCATTAGTACAATAATCATATCCTCTACAAAGTATTTCGAACTCAAATAAGAATGTATCTGGATCTTCATTTGCTAAACCATGAAAATTTGGTAAAGATGGGGGAATTATGTGCATTTGTGTCACTCCTTCTAGATCTTTGATAGGAAATTCAAAAGTAGAAACGTGAGCCATTTCTTACCATAGTATAAGATGTTCTTCATGTGTTTCTTTGAGGCTCCTTCTTCAAATGTTCCTGTCAATCAGTTAGTGAAATGGGTGGTGCTTACATCACCACTTGCATGAGATCATGTGATCCATTTTTTAAAAATTTCTATTTTTTTCCTAATCATTCACACAAAAATTCAAACATCTATTTCTACCCTAGGTTCTTTAACAATTTTGTTGAAAAGCGGGCGGGGGAGTAGGGCTTTTACATGCTCCGTACGCAGGTTCTTACCTTCCGTTTTTAATACCCAATTATTTCCTAACAGGCACTCATCAGATGCACACTACTCTTTAAAAATGGCTACACTATCCCTGGCAACGACGCCAAAATGTGGAGCGATAAAAAGGTGTCTTTTTAACTCCTAATTACCTCACATAAATTGTCAACCCAGGGATGACTTTTTGTTTCAAGAGTGTACTCAGTCTGAGGCGGCTATTTACTCAAGAGTAATGTTTTGCAGTATAGTGCTTAAAATCCAAAAGTAAATGAAAGATGGAAACAAAATCTAATTGGAACATCAAGAAACTAAAATGTTCTAAACTAAATCATTCACTCAAACAACCATCAATCGAGGATACAGTAGCAATAACTCATTCCTCTAGAAATTGATGTAATTAAAATCAAACTGGAACAAGACAATCAATCTGGGAACGAGGAAGCAATAACCAATGTCCTCTACAGTTGACAGTCCTGCTTTAAAGCAATTAAAAGGAAATCGAAATTGAACTGAAGCTACTATTGAAAGTAAACTAGGAAAACTCTTTAAAAGCAAACTCTTGCAATTAATCAACAGAAATGAATAGCAAAGTAAATGGACAGCAAACTGAAATTAAAGGAATTGAATAACCAATTCTATTTAACAACAATCTGTAATGAATATCAATCAAACGGAACAACAAATGGAATGAAACCATAATTGAAATAGAACAGCGAAGCTTTATATTTGAAATGAGCAGCATAACAATATACGTTGAGAAGGATAATAACCTCTGTTATGATGGAAAAGAACAGCCACACGATTCAATCTCAACTTGTGCAATAAAACAATTTCATAAAATACTATAACAGCTCGCTGCAAAAACATGAAATTGTTAGGCAATACGATTCAAAGAAATAGGAACTAAATCAAACCATCACATGGTGGAAATTGGAAAGTTATAACACAACAGCAGCATACTCCACTAAAGGCTGGGCCCTTAGCCGCCAGCTAATGCTGCTGGGCTACTTCAGATGAGAAGGATGTACAACAACCCTTTTATTTATTCATCCTCAAATTGTGAAATCATTACAACAACAAAATCTTTGAAGATTACAATGGCAATGCAACAATCTCCTTTTCCTTCTATTCTATCCTATCTCATCATCATTCTTGAATCTCTAAGTATGAATCCTCAATTCTCCATCATTCGAATCCCCAAAGTCATCGAAGTCATCCCTATCTCTGATATTTGTTTTCATTTAAATAGAGAGATCAGAGAGAAGTTACAATAAAGATAAGGACAACATGATTTGTATTACAAAATTGGATTGTTTCCAACCAATTGATCAACAAGAAGATATATTTCCATCCATCTCTCAACAAGAGCAAGACGAATTTGGCTTTGCAGCTGAGATTTGGAGGACGGCCGCAACAACAAATCTGAGAAAATCGTGCTCAAAGAACCCTGTATTTCTCTCAGTACAAGCCGAATTTGTGCAAACCATTCTTTGTTAAAGTTAATTGGCTAAGTTCTGGTAAAAACCCATGTTCCAGATTTTCCAGATTCTTCTCCATTTGCTTAGAATCTCAACCGCAAAACTGTCGCTCTTGATTCCAGCGAATTTCTTAGTTGGCACTTTTAATGATCAAATCTTCAATCTGGAAATTACCTTGAAGGCTAAAAATGGCGAATAATGTTATAACCAATTTATTAAAACTATCATTGATAAAATAATTCATAATCATCAATTTATTAGAAATAAAGAAGAATAAATAATATTCATTCATAAGAGCATAAATCATTATAAAATAGAATTTAAATGATAAATTAATAACAAATGATATAATAGAGGAGTAAAAATGGATGAAATAAGTGTTACAAATGGTCATATTCACGGCCCAACAACAGGTATGCCTCCAAACCCCCTGTGACCCCGCCCCCCCACAATCGGTGCAATGAAGGGGGGCTCTGCCCCCCCTCTAACCCCCCGGTTAACTACATGGGCTAGTCGTGGAAAGAATATAACACAACCCAACATCTCGCTCTTTGTATGGAATTTACTAACTCTCGATCTCATCTTCCTATAATTCCACATGTCTCTATCTAATTATGATGGATATAATCTCATCTCTCTAGTTTGGTTGCTTTGTATGATCTCACTCTGTAATGGCATATGCATATGAAGAAGTTTATGTAATGCTATATAGTTTCAATATTTATTCTATGGTCATGCAATGGTATGATAGTTTCACGTCTCCATTTTATGATCTCACATAGTTTTGTTCCTCTGCATCAATACATAGTTTATGATCGGTCTTGACACAATAGTTTCGCTCCTCGGCACAATAGTCTCGACATAGTAATTTTCGAACAATTATTTATATATGTGGTTGCTTGGCACTATATGTATATGTAACAATGTATATGAGCAACATGTATGGTAGAGTGGTATGATACATGTATGATCATAGGTATATTGTAACAGTAACATCTATATGTTGTGGCTCCTATATCATTATGCTTTGCAACAATGACTTCTATATCATTATGTATTGCATCAATGGTATTTCTATCTTGTGGCTTCATTATCCATGGAAATCATGACACCTGTATTTCTTGGTGTCACTAAGATGTATGCAGATACCTTGTCTCTAAGGCAAATCCTACTAATTTCTTATGCAAAATCCTTGATGATGCAATGTCTAACATGTCTTTGGGTGTGTATAATAACATGGTCTCTCTATGATTGTACTTTGTATCTCAACTAAACTATTAATGAAATCTAATAAAAGGATAAGAATAATTCCCAATTTTCCCCTTTGTGGGGTTTTGCCCTGGTCTCTAACCAAACTCTAGTGTCTCTTTGTGTGCACGTTTTTCTTCTATTGTTCCTTTTACTTTTTTTTCTGCATCACTGATGACCTTGTTCTTTATACATAATTGCATATGATGTAATAATGTTATAATACCGAGGGGTGAATTCAATGAGTAAATTATGTAATGCAAATATCAAAGCAAAGAATGATATATTTCTAAGTGAAAATTAACAAGGACAACTTCAATATCTAACCCAATCATTTTGTTCTCTTTCCAAAGAGTATACAAATAATTTTATCAATACATCTTCATATACTACATTAGTCTTTGAGGTATATTTCAGGAATGAAACAACATGATGAATAACATCACTACTAAGGATTTGGAAGTTCCTCCAACCATTCTAAGGGAAAATTATTTGGGTACCTTAGAAATTTCTTAACATAAGAGTATAATATTATTCATGAAATTCCCATGGAAGCATTATTCTCTATCTGTGATTCTTCAGCCTGAAAGACCAAATTTGAAAACAAAATTTTCAAAATGTGTTATAAATTAATTAATGAAGCAATTAAATACACAAAATATTGTGGAAACAAAAATACAAAAACACATAAAACAAGAGAGACACAAATATACGTGGTTCATCCAATTTGGGATATATCCATGAAGAAACAACCAATCCTTCTTTTTATATCATCCAACAAATAAAGAGATACAACCTACAACATATCTATTGTAATTTCCTCTTCGCTCTCACATAATATCCTCTCTCTCGCTCAGAATAATAATCCACAACCACAATACAATTCCCTCATATAAATTGAGAGGGAACCTTCTAGGGAAAAAAACCCTAAAGTAACATAACTTACTATCAGATCATCTGCCTAATGAATGGCTCAGATTGAATACAAAATTACAATATTTTACAAGGCAAATTTTCATCTATTTTTAGCTTAAGGGGTGCTGCCCCCGAACCTCGGCCAAGGGGGGGTTCGACCCCGCTGATGATGATTAAATGGGGGGCATTGCCGCCTTGTTAGGAGTAAGGATCCATTGTGGCTGAGACAAAAACCCCTGAACAATTAGGAAGATACTGAGGCTCCACACCCAACAAAATGTGCCTTCATACTTTTACCAAGATAGAGAGAAGTGGAGCCATCAAGGTGAATCTTTGATTGTTGCACCACAAATAACAAGGTTTTAAATATACAAAAGGGAAAAGGGCTTATTTGAGTTGTCATAAAAAAAAATAGATCTTCAAGTGCACCCTCATCCAAAATTTGTAGCTATTCTACAATTGTCTTTTATGAAATGGAGTTCATCCTTGACAACAATGACAAAATGTTACAATATAATGTGTCACCCAAAAATATAAAGTCCAACATTAGAGAAATTTTGAGGTAAAAAATGGGCCTCAAAACAAAAATGTACATCAAAATTTAACTTTATAAGAAACAATAGGACTCAATATGATGATGTCAACCATGGGGGATGATTTACCATTTTTGGAGTTAAAAAAAAAAAAAACCTACATTTTCAACTTATCTCCCTACGATTTTACTCAAATTTCAAGTGTAATGATGTTTTTTCATGTATTTCACATTTTTCATGTAGTAGGGTCCATTTAAAGTATGCAAAATGTGTACTCTTTGGAAGAAAAGTTAAATTTTGCATGTAATGAATGTTCTTGCTTGAAATTTGAGTAAAATCATAGGAAGATAAGTTGAAAATACGAGTTTAAAAAGTAGTTTTTTCTTTTTTCCCTCCAAAAATTGATAAGGTAATCTAATCTTATTTTATTATTTCCACTATTATTTTATAATATTCCTCAGGCGACCCATTTTAAGCCTCAAAATTTCTCTAATGGCATATAGGTGAAGACTTGCAGAAGTAAGAGGTTGGCCACTATCACCTCACCAACTTGCTTTTGCACTTTAGAAAAACTACGGACCTAAACCAATGGGGGCCCCTTAGGTTACTAGGCTCACTTCATGTAGTATGGAGTGGAAGTAAAGGGATTTTAACAATAATGTAATATGAGGAAAAGTGGATTAAAAAAGTTTTGGGGGGATAGTGAAAAAGAATCTAGTGCTTTAATGCTTAAGCTATGGAGTAATGCATGTAATATAAGAGGGTTATTCTAATAAAGGATTAGGGGCTACAGTTAGCCAAATTGATGTGTTGTACATCATCTCTAACTTGGAAAATCAAATATTACAAGGAAAGAAGTGAAGGGACTCACATATGGGAGCTCCACAACCAAACTAATCTAGAAAAAATTAAACTTTTAATCATAATGGATGTTTAGGTCAAACCCCTCCTCTCTGAGACAACGTGCACGATTTTACCCACAATGGATGTTTAGGGATTTAACTTGCCCTCTTTGATATAAAGTGCTCCTATATTTAGCTTTGACAATTTAAACTACAAATAAAGATCTACCAATGGTTTTGCCTAGGATATTTTCCACTCATTATAAATTGTAAATTACTATAAATTAAAAAATAAATACCTTCATTCCAATAATTATATCTATCTTGCAAATAGAGAGGGAAAAATCTTATATAGGATTTATCTCTAACTCCATCAAACAATAAACAATGAAATATTTCGTAGGTCCATTGGTTTTTCTAGGAATAATGATAAAATAATATTCCCTAACAAACCTTAAAACGAAAAGTAAAAAGAGTTTATTGAGATGCACAATCTCCTCTAGGAGGTTACAAAAGAATATTTTAGGAAAAAATCATTAAATGAAGCTCTTGTCTAACTAACTCCGAAAGATAACTTTCTTCTCTAACTAGTCCATAAAAAAATGGATTTAATACTATTGATTGATACCAAGGTTGCAATGGTAGACAGAGGCATTGTGGTGTTGGACAATCGCATATCAGAAATGTGCTACCAAATCTTGAGCGAAGGATTGAAGCGTGCCATTTGGACGAAAAAATCACGACTCCAGAATTCTTAGCCCTCACAGAGGCTGAAGCTTCCCCAATTATTTTCGACCTTGACTTGTCGGAGAATCTCAGGGCCCTCATGTTGGAGAGACCGCAGTTGATGACCATTGGCTCCTTGCAATTTGACAGAGAAAATGTCCTTCGCAAGCTCCACGATTATCTTCTCACTCTTGCATATGAGCTCAAAGCTAGGGTTTACCAATCCTCAATCCTCAGAAACCCAACAGGCCACTAACAATATGGAAGACCTGGCCGCCGCAACATTATGCATCTTAGGCTTTGGCACAGACCTGGTCATGTTGAGCTTTGTAGATTGCATGGGATCACACATCCAGGCCTCCCTCTAGAAATGGCCGAAGGACAGCCCTTAGCCCACAAAATATACTAAGAATAGCAGAGGGCTCAAAGAGTTAATTGACCCTTCGTATCAAGACTACAATACCCAATGGAAAACGTTGGGTTTGATATATGTTGTTACATATTTTCAAATAGCATCGAGTGAGGATGATTTCCAGTCTACTAGCCTGGGCATCAGGGGCATATGGGTAGTTGTGTACAACCTTGCAGGAAAGCAGGCAACTGTTTGCTAGAACCAGAAAATAGGGTATGTAAACCCAGTCGTATAACGACCTCTACAATGGTCACTGAGGACTTCCCCCCATCGGATTCGCGATGCACCTATAGAAAAGGCCAAAGTAGAAATGATGTGGGCAGCCAAAAGGCAGATTGGTTCATACGCTAACTAGATCTAGCAGTCTACAGACTAATCTCCCTTGTCTACCACCACATAGCAAACATCGCGACAAGAGGGAAAGGGGACTCCTCTACGAGGATCACGACAACGTAGGGGAAGATATGGGTCACCTGTTTGGGCGCACCTTATACAGATGTACCACCACATAGAGAACAAGATCTGGCAAAGAGAGAACCAGACAGAGCATCGATATGCTTAGATCTGTTAGATTCGGGCACATGGGCAACAGATTGAGCCCCTCCTCAGAGAGGCCCACACTAAAATGTGGAGGATTTGATTCAAATATTCATTAAAACACTAGAAGGAAAGACTATTTGCTAGAGGATCTGGAAATGGGGAAAGATTTAGGAGCTAAGAAACAAAATATAGAACCACCTCGGTATACCAGCATGCCAGCAAAATATGATCTGCTCAGGCCATAGTTTACAAGACAACCTCACACTCCAGGATTATGGCATCACCACAGACTCGACCATCATAATTAACGTACGTCTGAGGGGTGGATGTACTGGAACCAGCTCAAAAAGAATAGGATCCTTCAAGGAAGCAGTCAAAGGTAAGGAAAAAGCACAAATCAAATCCACAACACTGCCTGAGCTTCCAGGGCCCTACATTGTAGAATAAAAATCCAAAAATCCTGCTCTTACCATTGCAATGCTTGAGGTAAAAGACCTGTACACAGATCTTTATTCCAAATCAGTTATTTGCATATTTAATGGGTTTTGGCCTAAATCTAATGTCTTGCACCAATGGATTTATGACGCCTGGTCACTAGACTGAAATATAATTATGCCCCAAAGGCTTTTTCATAGTCAGATTCAGAACAGTACAGGAAAGCGAACATATCCTCAATAAGGGACCATGGTTTTGGGGCAATGCAGAGCTATTTATGACCCCTTGGTTTCCATAATTTGATGCCAACACAATGGTGGTATCAAAGATGCCAGTATGGGTCAGGTTGCACAACCCCCCCCCTTACACTTCTGGCATCAAAATGTATTAATCGCCATAGGGAATGTATTGGGAAAATTCCTAAAGATCGATGAGGATAGACTTATAAGGGGAATATTCACTTTTTCCAAGATATGCATTGAGGTAGACCTTAGTGAGGGACTACCAGAAAGCATAAACTTGAATTTCAATAGTACACAATGGACACAACCACTAGACTATGAAAATACAGCCTTCTGATGTCGTGGATGTCTACAAACAAGACACATCCACAGTGTCTATACTAAAGCAAAAAAAACACCCAAATGGAACAAGAAGTAACAGAAACAACCAAAAGAATGGAAATATACAACCCTCTTGGAGGAAGAAGTAGAAAAAACAGAAACAACAACATACAAAGCAGAAACAGAGGATCAAAAGGACCAGAACAACACACAAAAGGAGGGGGAAGTCCCCAGCAACCCTATGCAGCACCAAACATCTCAACTAACAGGAATGAAAATAACATGGATTAAACGAACTCATGGACCAGAAGGATCTGATTCTGACAAAGAGACTCCCACTCATACAAGTGAAAATCAACTTTCCATTGTAACGACCACTCCCAACATTGAAGGTTGGCGAAAGGTGGAAAAAAAGAAATGGAGAAGAGAACAATAGTTGTATTTTTTTTTTTTTTTGTCTTTTTTCCTGTGAAAATAGGAGTAGGCCATATGGATATGCTCTTCAACGTCTACAAAATGTAATTTTGTTTTATGAATAAAATTACGATTTTTCCAAAGGAAAAAAAAAACTCCAAAATATAACTAAAAAATTATAAAAGCAAGCAATCAATTGCAACCAAATTCTAATATTAGGGCCAAGAGCTGAGGGAGATTTCTTTGTTTGTAGATAGATTAAATATACATTCCCAAAATAACAAGATAAACAAGTTCACTCTTCTAGAAGTGTGTCCACATGTCAAGTATTGGAACAACCTAAATAGATGATCATGGGACATGTACATTGTAAGTTTTAAACCTTATGCAGTAATCCATTGCATACAAATATTCTTAATATAACAAAAAAGTAAAACAATGGAAATCAAATATTTCTTAAATATTTACCCTGGAAACCCAAAACAGGAAAACCAAGCAATCTTTTAGAGTTGCACCTCTTATTTTTATCATCTATCAACTTCATAGTTTACAATATAATATATATGATCCTACAAAACCCAAAACACCTAATCCATTTGTCTATATTATATTACAACCTTAATTAATTAATCAAAATTTAAAAAATCATGGATTTAACCACTATATGCTACAAAACTACCAAAATAAAAAACAATGTGCCCAAAACCGCCAAAAAAATTGCCAAAAACCACCCTTCTTTTAGTGGAATTTGTCCCCAGTGCAACCTCGTTGATGGGGTGGGGGGGAAGGGGGTGCTACAACCCTTGTTATGATTCCTCAGCTATTCCCAACACATATAAATCATCTGCGGGGATATTCTTTCAAAGAATATAACACATACCAAACATACACGTGATCTCTTCGATCAAGTCATGAATGAATGTGCAAGTAATGAACCTCATCCACATGTGTCACTAGTAAACAAGGTTGCTCCATGAGATTAGATGTAGAATGAGTCAATAAATGTCTAAGTGGCATGTTTGGATGATGCCAAGGTAGATGTAGTAGTGTAGGACCAAATAAACACAAGAAGAAGATATATTCCCTCATGGTGAAGTGTGTTAGAAGACCTTATCCAAATACATGAATAAATGTGCCATCCAATCCTTCCAAGTGAAAATCTACAACAAATGGAATGAAAACAAGTGTAGGTGGCTTCCTTTATTCTTCAACATGGATATAGATAGCTGAAAAGGTGGAATGTTAAAATTATGTGGACAATGAATGTTCATACCAACATCAAAAGATGTGTAAATATACCCTTAAAGTGGTACACATGGCTCCAAAATCATGTAACTATCCATAGATCAATATAGATGGAGTAGATATAAATATATAAGGATGATTATCATCAAATAGATACCACACATAAAGTTCCAAGCCATGCAACAACCTCCACATGTGTGCTACTACCTCCATCTATGAGAAAATGCCTTAACTGATGAGATACCTCTCCATAAATATGTAAAGAAGAGAGTGATCCATGTGTGTGAGGTTTCAAGTCATCATAAGGTGTGACCTAAATATAAAAAGATAATAAGAACTAAAGGGCTCTAACAATGGAGTCAATACTTGTGCAACTAGGAGTAGGTTGGCCCCTCTAGTCAAAACATTAGGATGTTGGAAAAATGACAAAGAGGTAGGTAAAACCCTATATTTGAGTGCCTATCATATAAAGCACCTCCATGCTACCTCGATAGATACCATAGTAGGCTACTCTCATCAAGGGTGTAATGACCCATCCTAAGGTCCTCAAACCATAATACAATTCACACATAATTTCATAGCATATTAAAAGAAAATTAACATATTTACAACACAACATATTTGACAACAACATAGTAAGAAGCATATTAAAATATTGATCTATGGGAAATTTATATAAATTAACCAAACAACAAGAAGAATGCCTAGTTATGGTGAATAAGTTGCAGTGCTCCTTCTGGGACCACTTGACTAAATATGTTGTTGGGTAATTTAATTGTGAGTTAAATTACTTGCATTAAATGTCAATCCAGGTTCATATACTTGTGAAGTACACTTGCACAATATATGCTAGGAAATCAACTTTCAATTTTAATTCTAAGAAGAATTCTAATAGAAATAAATGAATGATAAACCTATGCAAATGAATTAAAAGAATACGATGAAGTGAAAATGAAATCTTAATCTAAAAAGAAATTGAATTTTAAAGAATGAAAATGCAAGGAAAATCTATGAGATGAAATCTATTCAAAGCACATACACATATTCAACTTTGATGAAAGTAATGAAATGAATATTCTTGAAGGAAATAAAAGCAAATATTGTTGTTCTAATATAATGAAAGCAAGGACAATCTATTCTAGGAAAGCAAATAACTTTTCATATAATGAAAACATTTGAACTTAATCTAGGAATCCATCAGAAAATTAATCTACGAAAGCATGTAAATCTAATCTATGAATGCATATAAACTTGAGCTATGAAAGAAATTGAAATTTAGTCTATGAAAGCATGAAAATATTTAATTTAGGGAGGTGAGTAAATATAGTCTATGAAATCTTGTAAATTTAATCTATGAAGGCATTGAAAACTGTAAAGCAATTAAAGAAATTAGTGTGTGTTCAAACCTTAGATTTCATCAATAAATTAAAACCATGATTTTCCTATGAATGTTTGTGCAAGAAAACTATTCTATGAAATATTCTATGCAAATGAAAGGAATATGCTTAACCTGCAAAAGAATATAAATGGAATGAGTAACAAGGCATCCAATTAAAGGACTTGAAATAAGCATTACATAAAATGAGCATAAAATAAATTAATCTATCTTGCAAAAATGAAACATTAAAATAATACCCATACTCATCAAGTTGGCCATCCTAGAGTGCATGAGAGGTGGAAAGTTCAGGAAGCTATTTGATCAAACACCATATCTCCTCATAAAAGCATAACCATATCAAAGGATTATATTAACATCAATAGTATTCATAACATCAAGCATAAGAATAGATTTAGCATTCCCAAACTTAACAAACCTTTTGAGAGGAGAAGACACTCCTATTTATACAAAAACTAAGACAACTAATTCATATATTTAGATCCACAAATCTCTCCTATATCCACATATCTCTCTTAGATCCACAAATATCTCATGTGGTTACAACCAAGTGTTACAATCTAGCAACTAGCATATCTTCATATCCTTTCACAAATATCTTATAGCTTTGATAGGACACACTTATGAAAACTTCCATGATTCTTCTCCATGAAATGTGGTTGATCAATGATCTCAAATATTCCTCAAATATTCAAGAGTTTGAAGAGGAAATTCGAAATTGAGACTTAGAGGCAAAATATGACTTTACTAGAATCTTCAAATATGCATACACACATCACAAAACTCATATAATGTTTATATATAAGTGAATACGTGTTATTTTTCTAATATTTAACCATAAATTCAGGCAAAATACCAAAATAGATGTATTAGAAAATAATATTTCTAAACCCATATTTAATCATGAATATGGTCTTAGTGCATTACTATGGAGTTGCGAAATATGGTGAATACTGAAGGAAAGTGAAAGAAAATAGGGTAAAAAGGATGACATTTTGGAGACCCAACATATGCCACACTACCAAGAAGAGAAGTATATATGAATTCCTAGCCTAGGGAACCTCCATATGTTCGCTACCACTTCAAGCCCAAGTCCAAACCACAATTGTGTGTGTTCGAGATCCCTGTGCTAACACCCCTTTGATGTCCAACACCAAAATTCACATCTATGTGACAACCAAACATCTCCCACTCCTAAGTACCAAAACCTCATCATGTTTCCTGCTTCAATTTTCCCTAAATCTCCTGTACTAGTCATGTTAGGTCACAAAAATGATAAAATAAAATAACAATATTTACTCAAGGGTCAGTCAAATCAAAGTGGATTCGTGAGAATCCTAATTAAACCAATATTAATTTAATCATAATAATTGTAAAAAAATAACTATTTATTAATCTTGATTAACTAGGGTTAATAATTTAATTAACCACTAATCCAAGCTTAACTATTAATCAAACTTAACTATTAATCAAACTTAAGATTGATCATAGAATACTATTGTATTTGTGTAAGGTGTGGGTATGTAGCTAGCATATGCATATCTCATACATATGCTAATAATTATTGTAAGAATCAATCATAAAATTCAATCACTCAACATGTAAGTTAATAACCTAATATAAGATAACATGATCATAAGTGAGCACTACAAAGGGTGCCATGTCACCCACCCTCCTCCAATATGTTGAAAACCTTGACTATTGTACCAAGGTGATGGAAATACATAATAAATTAGGAAACTCAACCAACAAAAGTGTATATCCTATTGAGAATCATTGAAGGACCATGATAGACACTTGGGACTCCAAGGCACCATCTTCGGTGAGTGTGATATTATCTGCCACCAAGACCAAGATGAAAATTTGTATTATGTTAATCCAAACGTTGGAAATCCAAGGACAAGTGGAGTTCTATGAAAATCAAGTGTGTATCCTATCAAATGTATATTACATGTTTTTTTCATGTGATATGTATTCAACGCACAAGTGGTGCACATGTTGAAACTTTCATTAAACATGTTAAATCACACACACAAATCATGTGACATAATGCAAATTTCCAAAACTTGTTCGTCATGATATGGCATTGCAAAAATATTTCTTGCAAATGAGATGATAAATTTTTTATTGATGTGATCATTGTCTATTCAAAATAAATTTTAAAACACAAACAAATAACCATCACAGATTATAAAACTCTGACATCCACTATCATTTCACCATTTCTAATCTCACCTTCACCACTGACTCGAGGAAAAACCAAAGATTCACACCGCATCATTGTGCGATATCATCCACATCATTGCACCAAAATGCACATTCTACAACCTAGTATGAGGGAGATGTGCAATTCCTTCCACACTCAACCTCGAGTTGACATGTGTCTCTTTTAAAATAAAAACAAAATATTTTCTACATAAAGAATCATTGTCAACTATAATAAAAAAACAAAAATGAATATACATGTTTGGTTAGTTTTAATTATAAGCATTATAAAACATCAATAATTTCTGTCTTATTATGCTGACTCTATTTGTTGTTTATATTACAACCGAGTATGAAGGAGCTCATTCCATTTGTTGTTGATATTACATCTGATTATGAAGGAGATGCAATACACATTTCACTCACATTTAGCCATAAATAAAATATTTCAATGTCCATATGAAGTAACATAATTTTATATCAATAGAGATAGAATATTAAAAGTATAAAAATATTATACTTTCACTTTCAAATATGACGAAGATATATAATTATTATACCTTTAAAAATTTCAATACCAGAATTAAATGATAATATATATATATATATATATATATATATATGATATATATATATAGATATATAATATATATATATATATAGATAATAGATAAGTATAATATTATATATATATATGATATATATATAGAATATATATAATATATATATATATAATATATATATATATATAATATATATATAATTATATAATATATATATATATATATATATAATATATATATAATATATATGTTACTCACTTTTAGTCATAAATAAAATATTTCAATGTTCATAGTAACATTATTTTATATCAATAGAGATAAAATATTAAAAGTAATAAAGTATTATGCTTTCACTTTTAAATACGATAAAGATATATATTTATTATACCTTTAAAAAATTTCAATACCGGAGTTAAATGAACTATTTGAATATATAAGTTAACTAATTTAATTCAATATCAACTTCTCCCTCTCACACACACACCATAATAAAGTATTAAAGTAATTGAAAAAAAATCAATTACTTCTTTGGTAAGAATAATAAGAGGGAGATTTATAATTCATTCAAAGACTTAATATTAAATTAATACGTGACATTTGAAAGATATTAATAACAAAATTTAATGTGGGTTATAAATAAAAATTTTCAATGTCCATGTTAAGGAAAAAATATATATAGATATATATAGCTTAAAAATTTCAAGTAGTCTCATTATTCTGTATTGTGGCCCATTCTTTATGTATATTTTTTGGCCAATTTGGTCTAAAATACAACAAATATATGCCGAAATTGTAAGTTTAAGCTATGTACTTTACACAATCCAAGTGCCTGAGGAGATTTTCAAGGCCCTGAATCTATTTATGCATTAAAAATTGTAACTTAAACAATGATATATATGTGTGTGTGGGCGCCTGTGGTTAAGATATATAGCCATAAGGGTTAGCTCAATTGGCTGAGTCCCCATCATTAAAGTACATTTGTTATTGAGAGGTCATAGGTTCAACTCTCTCGACACTCTTGGCGTCAGGCTTTATGGCCGAGCCAACAAAAAGTAATCCCTTCAGTGGATCTGCCTAGTATGAATATTTTGTGAATGTAGCAATCATCGATCTTCAGGGCCTATGAACCACATAGTAAATATGTATATCCATTTTAACCACAAATTGATCAAGCATCAAGAGGAATTTATCAAGCACGGAGAGGGATCAAATATTTGTAGGTGCAATTTTTTTCATGTTTTTATTATTATCTAAAAGAGCTTTTCACATCGAGATATTTGATCCCTCTAATTTCTTGCTAGATCCATGGTTAAGATGGATGTATATTGTTAGAGACTCTACCACCATGAGATATATAGGCATTGAATCTAGTTGTAGTGTTGTCATTAATTATAATACTTTTTAAAAAAGAAAATGAAAAGGTGAGTGAGTTTTGAATAGAATTGGCTAGGCAAGTTTCCCATCATTGGATATATTATTTGTCACATGACCAAAATTTGATACAAATTGTCATTAAATTTTATTGAAAACCCATAAGAATTTTATATTTCATTTTAATCCCCAGCCTACGACATTCCTTTGTTATCCCTCTTTTACTTCTTCCCACAATAATGAAAAGAAAAACAAAGTCTCGACTTTATCTTCCTTTCACAATGATTAACATTGCACAAGCACATGATTTACAAGGTACAAGGGAACCATGTCTTGAAGCTTTGATGTCATGGGTTCCCTTCCCCAAAATATGAGTCAAATATAGAGATTAGATTTTTCTAAACTCACAAGAAAGTAGTACCTACACAAGCCCTTGCAATTTGATCGATTAGGACTAGATTCACCCATTTTGAAATTAAAAACCATATTTCGGAAATACTTATCTACTTTTACCTTGATGATCTAATTTCCAGGAACTATTTTGGATACAAGAAAATCCATAGGGGTTCTTTTCCTTTGATGCCATCATGTGATTCAAGTGGTTCCTTCATCCCAAAACTCATTCAAAATAGAATATCTATGCACAAATAAATAGTTTAAGTTTTTAGGAGATACTAACCAACAATTTATCATGGTACCATTAAAAAAAAAAACTAGGAAACAACCATTTGTAACAGATAAGATCTTCTCTTAAATTAATATTCCTCTCATACAATGAATTGTAGTAACAACTACAAAAACATACAATATAATGAGTGGAAAAGAGACCATTATTGATTTTGGCTCAAACTGGGAAGAGGAGGATACACCAACTAACACCTTAAGCCCCATTTCCAATAACGACACTTACATTGTGGTCACTAGTGTGGCATATAAATGGGCATAATATTGAAGCATAACTTGATTTCCAAATTTTTCATAAGAAAATTAAGCAAATAAAATGATTAAACTCAAAAAATATAACTTGAAACCTAACACCAAACATAGAGTTGGGAATTGAGATTTTGAGCGAGTGGGCTGAGGACGATGGAGCAGAGCGCTTAGGGTTTGACACTACTCTGCAATTGGTAGACCTTTACAGACTATGCCACTTTGCCATAAAACTCCAACCATAAGGCATCTTCAGCACAATAAGGCACAACTACCGCGCAATGGAACCCCCTTAGGGGGAGGACGTAGTGCCTCCCCCCGTTGATACGGAAAACACCCTGCGACAAGCTGAAAATGTCAGGAAGGACCGTCCAGAAGATACAGCAACAGAGAATGAAAATGCACCAACGAGTAACAACACAAATGAAGAACCAAGAGTAACGTCAACCACCTGCAAGCCTGTAGCAGTTGACAGACCCAAAATCAAGCTCCCAAGTCAGCGGATCAACTTTCATATCCAGTTTATGGGGGATCATGCTTTGATAGGAAAGTTCATAAGCCTTTGGCCAACGGAGAAAGCTCTGCATGGCTGGATCGTAGCCAAATGGAAGACAAAAGGGCACATAACCCTGTATTTAGGGCCTAAGGGCTTCTTTACTTCCATTTTCAATTGTCTGGAGGATCGAAATAGGGTAATGGATGGAGGACCATATTTCTTCAACGCAGTAGGCCTATACCTAAGAGGATGGATCGAGTGCTTTAACCTGGACAAAGAAGATATGAGCTGGGCCCCGGTGTGGTTGCACCTTTATTCTCTCCCTCTGGAGTATTGGGACGAAGACTCTTTGTGAGACATTTGGAATGGTTTAGGCGAATTCATGAAAGTGGCAGAGAAGACAAAGCTGAAGCGCTACACCTCCTATGTGCGGATCTGTGTATACATGCACCTCAACAAAGCCCTCCTAGATGCGGTAAGCCTCTACCATGATGATTATGAATGGTTACAAACAATAGATTATGAGCATGTAGCATTCCGATGTTGAAAATGCCACGCCCTGGGCCATTTATTCCGATATTGTTCCTCCAATATGAAATCCACGACCACCCTTTCAAAAAACCTATAACCAACACCTCCTTGCCATTAACAAGCAACAACTTTGAAACCCTGCTCCAACCAGAGGTTCATATTTTAGATAATCAGGAACAACCTGAAGCCACCCATAAGACTACCGCCCATTCTGCTCCCTCAAGCTCAAAGAAAGCCCTCACTTCTAAGCAACCCGCGGACACCAAATCGCCCTCTCCCAGTAATCCACAGAAAAAGACTGCTCAAGAAATGGAGATAGATAGCACTCAGATGTAGCTCACAATTGTAGATGATACAGAGGTAGAGCAACAAGCAATACAACACATGGAAGAGGAACCAGAGAGCTTTGACATCGAAGATCTAGATATACTGGGACTTGAACAGGCATGTAAGAAAAAGGAATATGACAAAATTCATGAGCGACACCTAGAGAACTTAGAAGTAATTCTCTCAAGAGCACAGAAGCAAATATCATTAGGTGTCCAAACTGGCAGTCAATGGGATGGAAGAAATATCTTCAAAGACAACAAGAAACGAGGAAGGAAAATAGATCTTCAGAGAACCATCCGCATAGGGGAGATGTTGGTAGAATCTGGAAGATACTCCAAGCTTACCAAATATTATAATCCCCTTCCCAATCGTGAATCATGAAGCTCATCTCATGGAACATTAGAGGGCTCAACATCCCGGGAAAGGGTCGACTAATAAGGAACATGCTACAACAGGAAAAGCCTCAAATTCTCTTCTTGCAGGAGACTAAGTGTAATTCCAAAACGCTGGATCAGATCCTCGCCAAAGCATGGCCAAGAAGCAAAGAAGTGGCTATGGAAGCCATAGGAGCCTTAGGAGGGCTAGCCATCATTTGGGATGATAGAGTTATAACACTTACTAACATACATGCTAGTAAGCACTTTATTCAAGCCATGTTTCATTTAACAGGGACAAATGTCCATGGACACTTAACCAATGTCGACTTTCCCCAGGAGGCAACAAACAAAGTAGACACACTAAATACCTTAACTCAGATCAACTTAGAAAGATCCCACCCACTTTGGATCACAGGAGGGGACTTCAACATGATTACAAGATTGAAGGAAAATAGAGGAGGACGGATCAAGCTGGACTGTGAAAGCACTCACTTCAAAAATTAAATTCATAACAACAGGCTCATAGATATGGAATTCAACAATGGCGTATATACATGGAACAACAAGCGTGCAGATGCCCACCAAATTGCATCTCGGTTAGACAGATTCCTGCTCTCTGATAACGCAATACATCTTGGCAGGGATCTCATGGCCTCTATACTGCCACTCTTTGGCTCAGACATTGGCCTATTAAGCTTCACTGGCAAAGACCGGGAGACAATGTTTGTAAGCCCTTTCGCTTTGAAGCCTTTTGGATGAATCACCCAGATTTTCACAGCCTGATAACAGAGACAGAAAAATTTCACACCACTAGAAGGCACAAAAATGTACAACTCCAACAAAAGTTAAAAAATCTTAAGGCAAAAATAAAACAGTGGAATTGCTTTACCTTCAACAATATCTTTCAGGCGCAAGACGCTCTTGAACAAGAAATGCAAAAATTACAGCAGAGAATCATAGCTGAAGGCAGATCCGAAACCATAGCAGAACAGGAACATCAACTACAAATGCAAATCTCAGAAAGAGCAAAACAAGCAGAGATTCTTTGGAGACAAAAGTCGAGGATCAGATGGCTTAAAGAGGGCGAATGCAACACAAAGTTCTTCCACCATACCACTATCCAACGCAGAATGCACAACAACATTATTGTCCTACAAAATCGACAAGGGGAACATCTAGAAAAGCATGAAGATATAGAATAGGAACTCCTCACCCACTTTCGGAAGGTGCATCAAGAAATGGAGACTGACCGGCTGCCAACTATAGAGAAAATCATTCATAATATTCCTAAGATAATAACTGAGGAACACAACCAAATCCTCCTCCGACCTATATCTTTATAGGAAGTGGAGATAGTTATGCGATAGCTCAAAATTGGGAAAGCACCTGGACCAGACGGCTTCACTTCGGACTTCTTTCACAACTTCTGGGATCTAATCAAGGAGGAAGTCTGGTAAGTAGTTGAGGAGTCCAAAGTTACTAGATGGATGCTTCCATCCTTGAATGCCACCTTCATCACCCTCATCCCTAAGGAGGAGAACAACCAGACTCCGGACAATTCCGACCCATTGCACTATGCAATGTAATGTATAAAATTGTCTCCAAAGTGATCGCCACATGCCTCAAGCCCTTGCTTCCCTTACTTATATCACCGGCACAATCAGGATACGTAGAAGGAAGGCAGATCACCAATGGCATAATTCTCACTCATGAAATCATTCACTCCCTAAAGAAATCTAAAAAGGTAGGTATGCTCCTAAAAATTGACCTCTCAAAAGCTTTCGATACTTTAAGCTGGAAATATATTCAAAACATGCTGCTAGCCTTAGGCTTTACCCCCCCTTGGGTAAGATGGATTATGAGTCTCATCACCTCTACTTTTTTCTCAATTCTAGTCAATGGGATCCCTTCCACCCCATTCCACCCGTCCAGAGGCATCCGACAAGGGGACCCTCTCTCACCCTTTCTATTCGTTATTATGGCAGAAGGTCTTGGACGTTACATCAAAGATGCCATTCATAATCAACAATTACGTGGCCTTTCTTTCCAGAATACCCCTGCTTTCACCCACCAGCAGTTCATGGATGACAATATGTTATTTGGTCATCCTTCGGTCCAGGAAGCCCATAAACTGAAATCCATTTTATTTGACTTTTTGGATGCCTCTGGCGCCTGCATTAACAAAGAAAAATCCCAAGTCTTCTTCTTTCACACACCCCCCATCACTCAATCCTCCATAGCAAGAATTCTAGGCTTCTCGATTGCAACTCTACCCTCCAAATACTTGGGAGCTCCAATGACAGCCTCTGCCTTAAAGCACTCATCCTGGAAAATACTCTTAGAAAAACTGGAAGCCTGTATTTCTTCATGGACCTTCAGAGCTCTCAATATGGCAAGTCGCCTAATTTTAATCAAAGCAGCGCTACAATCTATGTCGCTCTACCTTTTCTCAGTATTGGCAGCACCCAAATGGGTTCTAAAAGCAATCAAAAATCTTCAACGGGATTTTTTATGGGGGAATACAAAACAAAAAAGAAAATGGGCTCTGGTCAAGTGGGAAACAGTTTGTCACCCAAAATCCTTTCGAGGCACAGGATTACGGGGTCCTCAGCATAGCAACGAGGTCATGGGAGCGCGCATCTAGTGGAGATGGATCTCAAACCCACATACTCCTTGGGTGATCCTATGGACAGCTAAGTATGCTAATAATAGGCCAGTTGATGATTTAATTCGGATCAAAGAAGTTGGCACAAGCTCTTTAATTTGGAATTCTGCCAAACAACATAGAGATCTAGTCCAACAACACAGTTTTTGGGAAATCAGGAATGGAGATAATGCAAGGTTTTGGGAGGACTCCTGGCAGCAATGACCAAAATTGAAGGACTTTCTCATGCCCCACCAGCTTCAGGATTGGGTAGAGTAACCAATGATCAAACTAAATCAACTTTGGGAGGAAATTAACAACCAAGGTTATAGACAACGGTTATGCTCGAACCTCATTCTTGGGCAAGCCATGCAATACATCAAAGATAACCTGCATACAGAACTCTCAAACAAGAAAATTTGCCAATCAGATAATAAAGACATCATTAGATGTGGTTATGAAACAAGAGGTACTTTCACATCCCAAGAAGCATATCATATAATACTAAGGGACCATATCGTCAAGGATAGCCTCTAGCACAAAGTTTGGGAACCACCAATTTGGCTAAAAATCTCCACCTTTCTCTGGTTGCTATGCCAAAATAGAATCCTTACTTGGGATAATCTAAGGAAATGGAGTTTTCACGGACCTTCCATCTGCCCAAATTGTAAACAAGCAGAAGAAACTAAGGAACATCTTCTAAACTCTTATCTATTAGCAACCTGACTTTGGGAGAAAGTTAACTTCAGATGTCAAAGAGATGGACAAAATAAGGAGAATTCAACCAACACTATTCATTCTTGGGTACCTTACCCTTATAAAAGCAAAATTTTAAACACCTTATGGAAGCTAATACCAGGTTTCCTCATGTGGACAATCTAGAAAGAGAGAAATAGTCACGTCTTCAAAGACCATTCTTCTCCCATAGAAGTTCTATGGAACAACATATGTCAAAACATACGAGAAACCTTGATTATCAAAACTTGGTTTGATGATGACTTCCCCTCCACTCCACAGGAACAAAGTATATGGATGAACTGGAACCTTCAGTGGAACCATGAGCAGGTACACCAAAGGAAAATCCCACCATCTGGAGATACACCTGACAAATGGACTCCACCCCCACCACCCATGGTATTGCTCAACTTTGATGGAGCTGTTAGCGCTTGAGATTTCACCTCAGGCTGAGAAAGGCAAATCTTCAAGGCTACATCAAACCATTTCACCTCGTAGCTAGCCCTACGAGGTATGAGAAGGCTCTCTCGGGTCAGATTCGGTAGATCTTTCAATATGATAAGCTGACCAATTAGGAAAAAAGATTTTAGGCTAGTAAATTGATCTGAAAGTTTGATTTTGGGGTTTTTAATTAAATAATGGGGTTTTTCTGGGCTGAAGGGGCAAGATCACAGTTTGAAACAAAAAAATATAATGAACAACACAGATTATTAACGGAGGCAAGGTAGGCATGAAATTTAGCATCAAATCTAGATTTCAATGGGATGGAAAGACTGGTGAGGAGCTAAGGAGGGCAGACAATAACTCTGAATCC
>APFE030615982.1:24062-51068 GCA_000404065.3 Pinus taeda | reverse complement strand
ACAGAAGAAAACATTGAATGTGAGCAAATTTATAGGAGGAGCATATAATACTATGAATTCCTACCTAATCACTTCATTTGCTCAATTAGATATGATAATGAGGTAAATGAAACATAACAGTTCACATATAAGACAAAGGGAAAACCTACGCCAAATTAACATACCACATGAATCTCAACAAACAGAGCTGTGAAATTTCATTACATTTTCTGCCAAAAACTGTACAAGAAAGCTCTGCTACGCTCTAGCAGCTCCCAGCACTCAGCACTCAGAAAAAATCTCTCTTTTCTCCTGACTCTAACCCTTTAGATGATTATCTTTATACATTAAATAAACTATGAGAAGCGTTAATTGATTGATAAAAACAAGGAGCAGTTACATCAATAATAATAAAAAATAGGAAAACGCTGCTCTAAAAGGAATAGCGTTGTATTTGTTTGTTGATGACCACTGAATTAGTAGGACGCGTAGCTAGATTTCCTGAACTGCAGCTTGAAGACCCCAAAATAGATCAACCAATTCGATTTCTGTGCTGGGATAGTTATCTGTATTTAAATTTGGCTTTTGACTTTTATTCTCTCCCACGATGTCACGGCAAGTGTCTGCTGAAGGCCGTTTCCATGCTGCCACATATTTCCCTGAGATGAATCGACTGCCACGTTACATTTTCCCTTTTGCTGCTAGACCAAAATAGCACTGGAAATGTGGAGTGTATCCAGTTTTTTCTTGTGCATTCAACCCGGCCTTACTTGCCGCCATATCCCGCAGAAACAACATAGAGCATAGAGGGAGGATTCTATTGGCGTGTGTATGATCGATGCCTGTATAAATGATGCTCTAAGAAATCTTCAAGAAGTTCCATTTGAGGGGCTTTCCAAGAACAAAATTCAGGAAGGCCTGTGTTTCCTTGACCAAGAAATATATCATTTCTTCATTTGGAAATCCATCAGTGGCACGAAGTTTAGAAAAAAATTTCGTTTGCCAGTCCAGGGATTTCTTACTTCTTCTCCTGCAGACGGCTTGAACATTCACACTTGAATCTTTGAGCTTTTTTCTACACACCTTTCTTTATTGTAAAGGGTCTTTCCATACAACAGTGCAATAGCCCAGGTTGAAAGATTATTGAACTCCCGCTATGTGTGTCATCGGAAATCCCTTTTCTGCGTGGATATGTTTCGCCCTCCTACTAATCGTAGAGCAGTCCCTCTGAAACATGCCCGAGTCCTCCTTGCTCAGAACGTATTTCTGATGGTTTACAATGCTGCCTTTCAATGTCTGTTTGCCAGAAATACGCTTTGTTGAGTAAAAAGCGTGATGAGAGATTTGAATCCCTATTTCCATATATTCTAAACTTGTTTTAAATGCAATATATCACACGTAATTTTGTTGGCGCAGGCCATGCGATCTTATCTGATGCTACCGTTACATGATATCTCGGTTGGTGATTTCCTGGGAAAGAAAACGAGTTTGAGTTAAATATCAATTAAAGCCTCCTATGATCTCTTTTCTTCCCCAAGTGCCCACAATGAGAACAATGGTGCTCTCTTTTAGTGCGCATGTCACCAGGAAGTTCTGATTCAACATGGTTCAACACTGATGTATCCATCTCTGAAAGTGATGATGCATTCCCCTGTGTCTCAAACAACTGAAATTTTACATTCTGTGAATGTACTGGCCAATGTGGTGGATTCAACTCAGCATCATTCACCCCAAATAAATCAAAGTGAGCATTTACGTTATATGACGCTGAGCGTTCCCAATATCCATCACGATTTCGCTTCATCCCTATTCTCAAAACATTATGATTTTCTGATATATGATCCCCCTATTTCACCAGCTTAAAATTTGAGGTTCATTTTGGGCATCTCCTTTGGTGATAGGCGAAGACTCATCTGGCAAGCGCCATTGTTGGTGGGATCTTGCTTCACCTTTACGTTTTGGATGCCAAGAAGCATCGGATTTCACTTCGACTTCACAAACATCCTCTGGATAATTTTTCATTACCGATGCAATGTTCCCTAATGAAACATTCTTCAGACATATAGGGCACTGCCGCTTTCGTGTATGCTGGGTGAGCTCTATCAAAGATTGAAGATCAAAACAACCCATACGTTCACAAGGTTTAAACCTTCCAGCTACTCTTATACGCGATCCACTCATCGGACAACGGAGATTCACTGTAACAGAATCTGAAACAACTTCAGGATGACTATCACCATCTTCACTGTTTTCCAGAGAGCCACCACGGTCCACCACCGATACAACGCCGAACACGAGCAAGAGCCTCTTCTAAAGGTTCACCTTCTGTCTCATGAGACACTAAACGCAGAACCTGTTCAGAAGTTCGCTGGTTCCTTCCCTGCAATGAAGCAATGGCAGTCTCCACTTCTGATTGCGATGCTAAAGAAACAAAACCAAAAGCACGAGGCACTCCATCTTTACGATTATAAACGACTTTTGCACCTAAGACATTCCCATTTTCACTAAACAAATCTCTCAGGGTCTCCTCCCATTCTGTATGCTACAGCAACAATCTCAAATTCTTGCATGATGTCAGTGAATTCTAATATTTCTTTATGTACTTCCAGGATTACCGCCAGAGGGCGTGCTCTGCAATGAAAAATATATATCGAAACAGACCATGCTCCTCTGTCAGAAGAGTTGCAAGGAAACAACACCATATCCCATCCAGACCCAAAATTTTTATGCCCTTCACTGAATCATGCTAGTGTGGTGACGAACAACAGGGAGACCATGCATTACAGTGTCTGTAAATGCAATACCTGCAGCTTCTAATGGCCAAACAGAGAACATTTCTGGAAAATCTGAAACAACATCTGCCCACACTGGTAGCAGTGACATTTAGCTTTCAAATAAGGGTGTCAAGAAAATGTGGGTCCGTGGAAGATTAATTGGAGGTGAAAGGCAATATGTATGATATGCTCCATCACAGGCATCACATATTAGAAGACAATCAGCGCACTCATCAATACCACAGGCTTTGCAAAGACTATCATCTGTACTTGATGAAGGAGGGCCACACTACTTATTTTGTAGGCAGGGGCTTACAATATGTCTGAATTACTCTTTTCAAGGTTCCTTTTTATTGTCTCCATAAACTATCCAAGCAAGATTACGAAGACCATAACGCATCATTGTCTCTATTTGCAAGTGTTGCATTTTTATAACCATCCATGTACCATCTTTCAAAATAACACCATGAACTCGTGCAATTGATACTGCTGCAATTGGTATTTTCTCCACATAGCTTTTTATCTCTGATTGCTAATGATATTCAGAATTGTGCTTGTGCAGGGATAGGAGCTTTGAAGTCGCTGCCAGTTGAAGAGCTGAAGATAAATTACATAATATAAAAAGCAACATTTAAATGATTTCTTCTTCAAAACAGGGTTTTGAAGAAGAATCAATCTCTAAGATGAGACGGAGTCTAACAGGAGCATCAAAAGGAAATCCAGGTAAAGCAAGATTTGGAGGAATATTCAGAAATCACAAGGGCAATGTTCTTCAAACATTCATGTGGTCCATCGATTGGGATACAAAAAACTCAGCTGAATTAGAAGGAATTTGGCAAGGATTTCTCCTGGTTCAAAACAATAGATTCTTCCCACTCATAATTGAAGGGGACTCTCAGATCTTAATTAACATGATCAACCAGATCTTACAGGGAACTCCAACACATAAGGTGGGTAGCAGTTGGAGAATGGCGGAAAGGTTGGAATAGATTAAACAGTGGTTACTCACACATCATGCAGTTGCCATCAGGCACACTCGTTGGAATGGTAACAAAGTAGCAGACCTCCTAGCAAACATAGGCGTTGAAAGTGCCAAGACTCTTCATGTGGGAACTCTTAGCACTATAGCCAACACTCATTAATTGCAGGAGTTCAATGATCTAGTGCAAAAGGAAAGTGCAGATGCAGAGGAAACGCACTTGAATGCGGGTGTCAATGGTGGCATTTAAATGATAAGATGGATCGCCAGCGGGTTGAGTAGCCATCTGGCTTACTGCTTCATCTTGAGAGCCCATGACAGATGGATTAAAAACACCTTGTAGGTGACAATTATTGACTCCAAAAGCTGTGACGAGCTCACCCCCTTCAATACTATGGCCCCTGTAAACCATTTTGTTACTCCTCCCTTTCTCCATGGCATTTGTTCTCCACAAGCGGTTGAACCATGTATCAGAATTGCTACAGGAAGTCGCTGCCTAATTCTCCCTTGCTAGGATTTTGGTAATGGTTTCCATTATACACACTCCATCATTGTCTCCTTGATTGTGGTTCGCCCACCCCTACTCACACTCTTCGTCGCCTTTCTTCCAACTCCTCCGCTGTCAATCTTGCTCACATCTATGCCATGGCTCACCTCAAGCACCACATGCACAGTAGGCATGGAGGTTCGCATGGAAGTTTTCACTGCCTGCAAGTTTCTACCAGCTCCACCTCTGATTCCCCGGACTCTACTACTGAATTTCCCAACCCGCTCATTAACCCAACTCACAGATACCTGAATACCAGAAGCGGTAGAGGTTGGAGGGACAATGTTGTCCACACTGAGTATTTCCCACTCCCTCCTCCTTCTGCCCCTCACAACACTCAATTTCACTTCCGTAGTTCCTTAAATAGGCCTACAATCATAGCCACCATCACAATTTCCTTCAAGGAAGAGTCTGCGACGCAAGCTCTTCTGTCCAGTAGTGGGAACAAGAAAAACAGGGCAGAGCCTAGTAGTCATGGGATTAGCAACAGGCAGCAAGGTGAAAGCATCGCAAAGCCAAAGCTAAGGACACTGGTAAGCGACAGATGGATGCAGAAGGAAATGTGGATGCTACACCTGCTCAAGGTCGAGACGCGTCTGAAGAGGATGACAATTGGTATCATTTTGCCTGCTAAATTAAGGAAGAACCAACTTCGGAGTAACCACCAGCCTAACACGTGGCCTCATGCAAAGGTCTCTGGCTCCTCGGTGGATTCGTCTCACTGTTTTGTGGTTTTTTGGTTTCATGCAAATGTGTCTGGCTTCCAGGTGGATATGTTTCTACGTGTCGTGATTTTGTGGTCTGGATGTGCTCTGTCTCTACGCCAAGTGTCTTGAATTCTTTGGTTAACTCTCCGCCAGGTGGAATGTCACTTTGTTTCTTGGTTATGTCCCTGTATTTCTGGTTCAAGCTTTGCATTCCTCTTTGTTCATTTTGGAAAACCAAGGTCTACTTTGAAACAGTTATTTTGGTTCAATGGTTGGTTTCCCCCATAACAGGGGTAGTCTTTAAAACTTCTTGGACTGGTTTCCCCTCTATTGGGGTAGTCCATTACAAACAACTTCATTTTGTGATGATGATTGGTGCTTAACATCTCTGAAATCAAGTCTCTCTGTAACTTTTTTGTATAATATTAATAGATCAATATTACTTAGAAAAAAAAACAAAGAGTTGGGAATTATTTAGAACAACCATGCAAAGGTTTATGAATTAAAATTTTGGTGGGTAATAATGGAATCCAAAATGTCACTTATATGTGACTACATTTGTTCACAATTTTGATGCATTCTACTTATCATTTAACTCTACATATGTGAGCCATACAAAGTATCAACTAAATGCAAATTTCCTTTAATTGCTTCATATTCATGAACTTAAATGTAAAACCTTTAAGTATCAAATTGTGCATCATGAAAAATGTACCATGTTTTATAATGCAATTTATAGTATGTTTGATTTTAACAACTTTATTTTAAAACTTAAGTATCAACCCGCATCCATAGTAGCTCTTCTAGACAAGATGATAATATATTCATGAATGCAACATGTACACAACATTTTATTATGCAATTTTAAGTTATAATTGCTTTGAATATTCATCAACGACTTGATAAAAGCCAAGTATCAACCCACATCCATAGTAGCTCTATACTTCTACAACATGAGACTTGATTCATGAATGTAAAATGATTGCTTTGAATTTATTCGTTGAACTTGATAAAACCTAAGTATCAACCCACATCCATAGTATATTTTATGCAACATTATAAGATTCATCATGAAAAATGTGTACCACGATTTATTTAATACAAATTTACTTTCATTGCTTTACATTCATGAACAACTTAAATCTAAAACCTTTTAAGTCTCAAATTGTGCATCATGCACAATGTACCATGTTTTATAATGCAATTTTATAGTATGTTTGTTTTGTATGACTTGATTTTAAAACTTAAGTGTCAACCCACATCAATAGTAGCTCTTCTATACAAGATGGTAATATGTTCATGAATGCAAATTACACACCACATTTTATAATGCAATTTAAGTTATGATTGCTTTAGACTTCTACAACATGATAAGATTCATGAATGCACAATGTACCATGTTTTATAATTTGCAATTTTAATATATATCTTTATATCTTTTATATATATATCTATATATATATATATATATATATATATATATAATATATATATATAATATAAGAGAAGAGAGAAGAGAGAGAGAGAGAGAGAGAGAGAGTTGGATATTCATTGAACAACTTGACAAAACCTAAGTATCAACCATATCCATAGTGACTTCTTAAACCATTATAAGATTCATCATGCAAAATGTATAAACTCCAAAATTTTTATATTAAAGATAAATTCATAATAAAGGGTTCTATGAAAAATATGTCCAAAATTTATATCATGATAAAAATTTATAATAAAAAGATTATCAAACACAAATATACATCAAGGAGAATCTCGCTTGCATCTACGATCTATCATCATCCTCATCCTCATGGGTGCCCTGCACAACATGTGTAATATGCATATATACATAAGATTGTGTACTTTTAAATTGAATTTAAATGTATTAAAATTAACTGAGAATTTTATCATCAAAGAAAAATTATGAAAGGTTTCAAATTCCACGCAATACCTTGTGGTGTTCACCGTGCATTGTGCCCTCTTGGATGCCCTGTACAACACATGTACATGTATATATTAAAAATTTAAAATTGCACATGGAAATGCATGAACTCATAATATTAAAAAAATCATAACAAATTTTTCAAAATTTCTATACGATCCATTCCCCATATCTGACTTCATCGCTAACATTCCTGGTGAAGGAAAACTGCCTTCACAAACCTAAAATTCAAAAATTCAAAAATTTTAAGATAGATCTCGTTTTCTAACAACGTTGAAATAGTCAATAATTGTGACAAGCCAATCTCTGGCACATCTCCTAATAGGGAGGAAGAGGGTTGTGTAGTGCTGAAAATGCTAGATAGAATGGAAATATGTGAACATTTAATTATGTAATTATTTCTTTCAAAAAAATGTCTTCACAATACTGATATAATAAAAGTAAATTATTAGTGGACATGTTCTTAAATAAACTAACATCTCTCAACATATCTTCATTTGAACCTGAACTTGGAAACATTATATCAAAATTTTTGTTCAATAAAAGAGTTCACTGTAAATGGTGAAGATATGAAACATTCGTGTTAGATTATATCTGATTTTTTTACAAAATGTATGTGAATCCAATTCCCTTTGCTAAACATTAACATTAAAACATCTCTTCTTAACATTAACACATATATTACATTAAATTAAAACATGAACCCTACACATTAACACATACTGATCCCATGCCCTCTTCCTCATTACCAATTAGGTATTTCCAACCATCACGACAAGCCTTTGCATACACTCTAACCTCTTCAATATTTATGTTATCTATTTCCACATATGATTTAAATACAAAATTAGCACGTACATTAGCTCATGATCTTTGTCGATTTAAACCAATACCAATTCTAGTCAATGCATTCAGCATGTTGTCAAGAATAAAATCCCTTGCTTCTTGACCAATCTGAGAAGTGGCATCCATCTCCAAACGCAGAGTTACCAAATGTGGTGTTTGAGGTACCAAAGGAGGCAAAGGAAAAGGAAATATAGTATCCCTATAAACACCTTTTTGATTTTATGTCTGACCTTTTCTAATACCATAATATTTGGATTGAAGATCGGTATAATCAAGTTTCATACCCTCAAAAATATCTGCATAAAAGAATCAGTCAAAATAATGTGGAACCTTGTCATTCCATGGAAACTTTCCATATGTTGCAAGGAACCTATCATACAAATGGTGGGCTATTTCAGGGTTTTGTTGATGGCGCTGGACCCACCAAAATTTAGGAGGTCTCCCCGATATGAAGTCCCAATTAGACATCATGCCATTTGGATTAGGATGCCCATCCGGATTACAACTTGGTTGCTAAAATAGTGGGATTTAGTGTTATGACTTGGCCGTGACAACGCATAGAATGATGTATTCATGACTTTGGTGAAACAATTGTATAACTTTGTGAAGGGTCAAGTGCATTGCATGAAAGGTTATAACATGACAAAGGGAATGTGAGTGAGACCCTTTAAATCTTGTAATAGTACACAACTTGAAAGGAACACACAAGCATAAAAAGAATCACAAGTTAGCTTGCAAAATAGTTCACAAGTTAACCATGATGGAAATATACAACAACATGCATTCAACAAGATTCAAACTAATGCAAATGAAATATTTCATAAGTTGAGTGTAAATGAAATAACATATATTGCAAATATAACAAGAATAGGTCAACTAGATTCACACCATATGCATGAAAAATGTTGGCTCTGAGATTTTATTAGAGTGAAAGTCCCAAGCATACATATACAATTGACAAACCACTAGTCCAAATAGTGGAACACAAAGCCAACACCTACTCCTCCAAAGAAATATACTCCCTCTATGCTACAAAGAAGTCAAGGCTCAAAACTCCCAGGCTTATGCTCCTAAGCCAAAATCTCGTTACATGACCAATGAGAGTATATTTATAACAAAAGGGGTGACTATTCATCTCCCTTTGTGACTCTTTGACTTTTCTCATGCTTGTGTTACTTCCTTAAACCATGACCTTTGGAATTCATATCAAAATAACTCTTCACATTCCACAATTGACACTTGGAATTTCACTTACAATTAATTACAAAAAAAATTACAATATTGCTCATACCATGTAAGACAAAATTGGTTAGAGTCAACTAGACAACATAATAAGACAAAGAAAGTTAAGCTTGAGTTTGGGGAAACTCTAAATCAACCACCTCAACTTGTAGCTCCTTGGTCACATAGCGATTCCAAGCCTTGTAATGTGTGATGACTTACCCAAACTGTGATGGGATCAGGCCAGAAGAAGACTATAGTCTCCATTGTATCTATGTAGAGTGATTTGGAATCGATTTGAATTTCCTGATTTAGTAGGAAAAAAATGGTGTTGATCTGGACAAGGCCACTAATGTGCTTCTACATATTGTTGTTGTACACCTCTAGATATTCCTTGGTGGCGATCTGCCTAAGTTGGTCCAAGTATTCTTCAACCTCTTGCTGACTTGATTCTTGTGCTTGGCTTTAGTGGGTGAGCCAATTGAAGGCATCTTATGTGATTTCACCATGAAATATGTGTTATTGTATAATCATGCATATGAGGCTTTAATTTTTGTGATGATTGAGGTGAGTTTTTTTTACTTTGGATGATCATCCAAACTTGTGCTTTCTCCAACTCTGCCTGTGGCCTTATTTCTTTTCTAATTTAGATGGTGCCCCTTTGTGTTTCATTGACCACTCATGCACGACCATGATTGTTGTATGGAAAACCTTAAGGGATTTAGCATTATCTTTTCACTTATGTTACATTCCATGCAATTAGACAACTGCTTTATGCATAGTGACAAGCTCCTTAGAATGGCTCCACATGGTTTCTCCCAATGCCAATAATTCTCCAATTATGGTTGCCTTAAGTTATCCCAAACATACCTATGTGGGAGTTGCTTTCTGAACCTATGCTTGAAGCTGATCAATTTGTTGTCTTGCAGCCAATGGCTTCAACAATGGCTTCTGGATTTCTCCTAGTATCCGTTACAATCACCCTTTCTCTAATGATGTAGGAGATGTAAGATCGTCCAGAAAATGTTTCTTTCTCGCTTGTACAATATTCTTCTGAATCTTATTGTAAGTCAAATTGTGCATATCCATGATTGGACCATCATCAAGAGTAACAATTTCCTCTTCTTTGTTCAGAGCTTGCTTTGTTGCTGGAAGAGGGGGAGACTGAATGGTGATCAACTGAGTGCTCAACATGAGATCAACATCTTGTTTTAGCAGCTTCGGTTCCACCTCCATGTTTTGAATCACAATCAATTCTTCGATTTCCTGAGCAATTTCCTTCTCCTGCATCTGTTTTCTCTCCTCTTCTAGTAGTCAGTTCTCCTCTTGTTCTTCAGCCTGTTTCCGTGCTTCTTCTTCTTGTTTCTTCCTTTCTTCTTCCAATATTATCTACTCTTGTTCTTATCTTTGCTTCATCTCTTCTTCCCTATTCTTTTGTTTCCTCCTCTTTTCTGTTGCTAAGACCTCTTTTAGGATCATTGGATCAGATTTCATCTTTTGGCTCTGCTCTTCCATTGGACTATGTGCAACTTTCCTCTTGCCCTTTTCATGCACTAGGTTGTGCATTTTTGCTTGTTATTCTTCTGGAGTGACTTCTTTTTGAGGAGTAACCTGTGATGTTCCTGTGAAGCTGATTGGTTCACGAGACTTGGAGGCATTCTATTAATTCTTGACATCTTCCTCCTTGTGCCTGTAAAATGTCCCTCTTGGCCATTGAAAATGAATCCTCACACAATTTTCTTTACAAACATTCCCGGGATCGTACAAATTCAAGTCTAAATGATCAAATGTGAATTCATCTATCTCCTTGCCTTCGATGTCTGTACCCTTCAAATTCTTGATCTCGTACTAAGGTGCCTTCTTCTTCTTGTGAAAAAATCTTGATAACCTTATGGAGAGATGATAAGAAACTTCTTTCATGAAAAACTTATCGGTGGCACGCCTCGAAAAAATATGTGGAGACTTATAACCTCCAAACGCAATGAGGAAAGTGCCATCAGGTGAGGCAAACTAATCTGTTAATTCTGACATTGCTTCATTTCCCCATGGAACATGCAAGGTGGCTCTTCCTAAAATATTAACTTGTACAATGGAATGAGGAAGTGATCAATTAGCTTTTCCATTACTCCTTTATAACTGCACTCTGAAAGAAACTTGCAGTAAATGTGCACAACATGTTCTTTTGGTGACGAGGTCCAACTCATGCTAGGAAAATAGTTATGAGAATAGATTGCATCCAAAAATTAGGAAGACATGTATAATTTGGCTTGCTTACCCTTGGGAGGGTTTCTATAATTATTTACATGGGCCCTCAATTGCTGAGCTAGCAAATCTGACTAGTTGAAAGGTTTTCCATGATTCACAACCTAGTTAAGCATGAATTATTAGCCTTCTGGAAAGGTCTAAGTACTACTTTGGCCATAGATTTTACAACATAATATTATCAAGTACTAATAAGGCTTCCTAAGAGAATTGGTCTTGTAAGTGTTGTTGGGTGTTTGGAGGAATTTGGAAGGTCCCTTCACCCAACTTTTGACGATATCCTTTGTGCTCAAGTAGCTAGTGACTGCATAGAAATGGGAATCCATGTAAGATTATGGTATCAAAAAATGATACAAAAACTGAAAATCATGTGCTATAAAATATGCAAGCCTCTATCCACTGGCACTATTGAGAGTCATGGTATTGTTATATGTACATGACAATATCTAGCTAATAATGTATGCACATGGAAAAATTGGGTACCTACATGCAATATTATGTAATCCAAACCTTTGTACATTGATGTACACCTACTAGTCTTACAAATCTACTTTTAAGCTTTTTTCTAAGAATACCTCATTCACCTTCTGCTATGTAATGTCTGAATCCTTCTCTATGAACAACCGAGTATCTTAGAAAACTAGAAAATTCAATGGAGTACTCTCAATTGCCTCCCCGATGCTGCTCTTTGTAGTGTCTTTTGAGAGAGATCTCTTGGGAGCCATAGTGACAGTAACTGATTAAGATAAGTGAAAAAAAAATCAGTGCTTGTATGATAAAAATGCACTCATGGGAAACATATGTTAGCTCAAGAAAAATGACTCACAAAGCAAGATCAAGGCAACAACCACAAAACTGAGAGGGAAAACTACATAATTCCTAGGTTGGGGGAAGAGACTAGCCTCTTGAAGTACACATTTCGTAGTCTTAGAAGTCAGAGGAGAGGCTTGAGGATTGATATTGCGCAATGCATAGTATCAACTTAGACAGACTGAGGGAGAGACTATGCATTGCTTAGTCTCAGTGGCCAAGGATGAGGCTTATGCCTTGGAACTACACAATGCGTAGTTGGCCAAGCCAGGGATTTCACATTGTGTAGTTTTTGAGGCTAATCATGAATCTTGAGCCTTGGAGTTGTGTAATACCCAGGTGATCATGGCAACTGTTGGCCAAGTAAAGGGGAAAATCTGCCAGGAATAACATGGGAAAGTGGCAGATCTGAGTGATGGTGAAAGTAAGAGTGAAGATCTGACTAAGGAAAGGTAGATTAGTGAAAATCAAGCATAGAAGATCAACATGAAAAAGGAAAAACAAGCCTGCATAGGGAGTCGTCGAAACAACGACCACTAATGGATAAAAACAAGAAGTTCATGCGAGACTTGTAAAATGCAAATGACGGACCGAATCAACATTTGGAAAAGCTAATATAAGATAAAAATCCAACAAATATGAAGAGAAATACGCAAAACAACACTCACAAAAGCAAAATGACAAAAGGAAGTAAAAAAGTGACAAAAGAAAAACTCATCTGGAAAAGCACCACAAATTCCACCGAAGGTTCCTTGATCTCCTTAGGAATGCTAGAGCTCCAAGTTGAATGTGAAAATGAGCTCTAGGGGTGTCTATTTAATAGATATAGGTTGGTTAAGGTTTCTGACGCACATGCCTAAAATAACGGAAAAGGTGCCACTTATATGAAAGTCATAATTAGCTGCTTATTGGATTGAACCATACATCAATTGGGTAACTCCTATTTTTTAGGGATGCCAACTCTAATCTTTCGGGAAATTACTTTTTCACATTGATAAAGGAGATTGCACAATTCACGAGCTCAAGGGCTTGGGAAATTCCTTGCCTTAGTGAATGGCGTAGTTTCTGAGGGGAAGGATGGCTTTGTGCAATTTCTGAGCTCAAAGCTAGCCCACCTATCTAGATTGTGCAATTTAGATCCTCAAGGTTGGCCTGCCTTCCAAGATTGCACGATTTTTTAGGGGAAGACTGACATAATTGCAAAGTGAAGGCAAGAAATGGCTTTTGTTTGAAAAGGTTTTGGTCAAGATCAAAACAATACATCACAAAACACTTCATGAAAGATAATTCCTTAAGATAACATGAATACTTGACGACAGTGAATGATGAGCTCTTGTGGATAGATGGTAGGCTCCAAAATCTAAGCATGGGAAAAATTTTTGAGGGTGGTTGTAGCAACTACAACTGATTCTTGAAATATTGCACCTTCAACATCTTTCTTTTCGACCCTTATTTAAAATTAAACATAGATTTTGCTTGTGCTTTTGTAACCCTCCTATTTACCTTAACCCATTTATTGGGACTCATCATTTTTTCCTTACGATGCCTCATGATATCTATAAATCCATCAGTTGTTGGCCTAAGGTTCTTGCAAATATCAAGAAATGTACTTAGAGAGTGAAAAACTTCTAAGCTTTGCTGACTCTCTGTAGGGAGCTCCAACCTCCTAAGATCGTCCTTCAATTTGGAATAATGAAATGTGCACCTTTGTAACATACACTATTAGAAATTTGTCTCCCAAGGAAGTACATCAGGAATATCTAACGAATAGGTGGTAATTGGCGTATAGTCCTCTTCTTGAAATGCCATCCTTCACCTATATTGACTTCTTCTACATTTTCACCCCCTACTTAAATTTAATTACATAAATATTAAAAAAATTCAATATATCTATATACATGCAAAATAGACATACTTGTATATGTACATACAATTTATTTACGTACAAATTTGTTTTAATATAAATAAATTTAAATTATATAATTTACCAAATGGAGGATCATGATTCGACTGAGATTCACAACCACCCAAATATGGTTGAGCACCATCACGCCTAAGTACATGAGTTGATTGAGATTTTTGACCACTGGGAGAAGGTTGAGAACCCTTATGCAATGACCTAGTGAGATATGCTTCTAAAAAATATGGAAATTATAAATTTATAATGTTAAATTGACAACAACCAATTCAATATGTATGTACATATGATTCTACCAATTTATCATTTAAGTAAATGCACATAAACATATATATATACCACAATGATGATGTAATGAACATTGTTCCTCCCCTAATTCATCTAAGATTCTCCTCAATCTGCGACCAATCTCGTTGGCATGCATAGTTTTTGCTTGAGTCGATGCTCAAGATTGACTTGATGCTCTATCTCATTTATGCCTCGAACAATTAGGCGCTGACTTCTCATGCAATGATGTAGACCCTCAATCCATATCTATCTATCTATTACTATCTATCTATCTTATGATAGATAGATATAGATAGATAGATAGATTTATATATATATATATTATATATATATATATTATATATATATATATATATATATATATATATATATATAATAATTATATTATATTATATATATATATATATATATTAATATATATATATATATATATATATATATATATTATATATATATATATATATATATATATGCATTTACAAATCTTTAAAATTACTATTAAAAAGATCAAGAATTCAAAAAATTAATAAGACAAATAAATGTAACTATTTAAGGGTTTCTTCAAAATTATTTGGTGTATAGCTCTCTGTGGCCCAATGTAAATAAAAAAGAAGAACTAAATACTCTATATTTAAATGTTCAATTAAAATATACTCTAGACTAAAAACACAAATGCTAAAGTGCACAACTTGAGAATTAAATACAATTTTTCTTAAACTTGTCACCTTGATAATTCACTCGCTGGTGATTACACAGTGGGGGCACACTTAGTATAGTATTGAAAGAACCATAAGGTCATTAAAGACACCACATTTATAACTAGAAAAACACACATAACAGAGATGTCTTACAATGTACATCAATAAATTTTAATGGAGTGGTTCTTGATACCAATTCATATTTTTTCCACAGAATTGTTTTTTTTGTAGCTTTTATTACAAGGATAATATAAAAGTTACAATGTAGATACATCAGGGTGTATTACAACCACCAAGGATCACTCATAAAAGTGCAACCATTGATCATAGAAAATAAAAAAATTATTGAGAGACTACTTATAGACCAAGACATGGATGAAAAAACACATACCTATACATCATGATTATACCAGAAACAACAAACAATAGAAACAAAAATAACTTGTAATCAAAATCCAACAATCGAATATAGACATAAGCGGGTGACTAAAAACATAAATAGGAGCTGATAAATACAAATTGACCTCCCTTTGTTAAGGATTAGGCATCCTCAACTAGAAATGGAATAGGAAAGGAACAAAAAATCCCTCCGCGGATATAAACATTAAAGGTTATGCCATGCCCAAAGAGTAGAGGTAAAAAAGCGATGTTTCCACAATAAAAATAAACACATAGGCTAGGCATCCTTGGGGCCTTGAGCTTCCCTATCAATATAAGGATTGTGATAAAATTGAAATACTTATGTATTTTTTGCTCAGGCACAGACTAGGGACCTTGCTCCATCCTTAATCCAACTTTTGAAAGAGAGTCTGCGAGCTGACTCTCTCCCTGAATACACTAATTTAAGAGAAAACATTAAATAAAGAAATGAGATGAAAAAATTATTCCAGAATAGGCACAAGATATATGTCCCTACAAGCTTGCATTTTGTTCACCCAATTTACAATCAATTTTGAATCTTTAAAGACCTATAAGGAAACACATCCCTTTTCTATGGCGAACAAGAGAAGAGACTTGCATGCCATTAGGTCATACTTATTGTTTGTGCTGCTATCAAGGCCCACATAAATTTTAAAAGAATGTGAACCAGTAAAAAACAGGACCCTCCCTCCACCATAGGAAACATTTTTTTCATACAACACCATTAAAATAGCCCCATGGAATTGACATATCAAGTTGTTCTTGAATGATCATTCTGGGGGTGAGCACACCTTTGGATTGTGGGAAATGAATTAGAATGGCCAACCCTTCCCCAGCTAATTGAAGAGTGTAGGAAAATTGGTTTCTAAAGATTAACCAATTCCCGACAATCCAGATTCCCTAGATAATAATAAGGGGAAGCGATCTAAATGGACGGGTACTTTGGTCCTCATTCCAAGCCCTCCATGCCTCAACTACAAAATCCCCTTCCCAATGCCAATTCTACCTTGAGGCTTGCTAAACCAATTGCCAAATTCCAGAAAGGGAATTCCATGAATAGGTGCTTTGTACATTCCCCGTTTTTTTTGCACAAGGCACATTAGCCTGAGCCTATCATAAATTTGTGTGCATCACATCCCAAGTTGGAGATTTTTTATTTAAGACACACCATATAAAGAGCTTTTCTTTTGGGGGGCACTTAACTTTCCACAACAACCTCCACCACCTGATTTCCTCCCTGTAACCTTACTATAAAAGAAGAATAATGTACCAACTTTTCAGGAATACATCCTATTCCTAGAAACTGCCCACACCAACTCGTCCTCCCTATAAAAATTACGAATATGACCATACCTAAGAGATTCTATAAATTGAGTCCAAAAAATTACTAGTTGATGTATTAAATCCATGGCCTTCGCTAATAGCCACCGTTGTCTCCAAATGGAAGAAGACGTCAGATTTTCAATATGGGAAAGGATGATATAACCATGGTCCTGCAAGTGTTTTATGATTTCCTATGGGAGAAATAAGCCTACATCACTGCCTTACCAGGGATCCTGGCTAATTTTCACCTTAGAACCATTGCCAACCATAATCAATTAAATCAAAATAATTTAGCACGACTGTCCAAATAATGGAATAATTACTTCTCTCCTTTAATGGCCTCCTAAGCTAGTCCTCTAGTAAACTTGGTGTAATGTATTTCTCATAGACTACCATTGACCACAGTTTATGTCAGGAGATAAAACTCCAACCACAATTTGCTGCAAGAGATTTTGAAAACATGTAGATGTTTTTTAGCCCCCACCCTCCCATTTATTTCAGCACAACTAAACGTTTCCAATTAACCCAGGGGAGGATCGCCTGCTCACTCTAACCAAACTAAATAAATTTGAAGCAAATACAACTAGATTTTTCTAAGATACATTTTGGGATCCAGGCCAAAGACATCAAATATACCATGATAGCTTTGAACATTGACTTTACCAAGACTAATCTTCCAATTCTAGAGAGCCATCTACGGCTCCAATATTTTATCCTTTACTCCAACTTGGCTAGGAGCCAATTATAGTCCTCCTTGGTGTATTGATTTAGATTTAATTGAAAACAAAAAGACTTTAATCCCTTGTCCAACTAAGCTAGGCAGAAAGGAAAGAAATATCTCAACACCTTAATCTCCTCTACCTCTAGATTATGTATGAAAATGCACAATTTTTTATTATTATCATTTATCATCATTCTAGTTGCAGTCCAAAAAAGGCCAAGGATTCCTGCAAGAGTCTCCACATCTTTCCTTCTCCTGATGCAAAATATAAATACATCATCCAAAAAAAGGAGATGAGAAATAGCCAAATATTAAGTGATTTGAATACTTGCATATCATCCTCTTCTAATAACATCTCAAGTAATATGATAAGGCCTTAAGCCACCAGAAGGAAAAAAAGAGGGGAGAGAGGGAAACCTATCTCAACCCTCTTTCTTCCCTGGAAAACCAGAAGTAGAGCCATTGATGAGCATTGAAAAGGACACATATTGCAAGTAGCTAATGATCCTAACCATAGTATCCCAGTTAAAACCCACCTTGTCAATATTAACCACATGAAAATCCAGTTGACTCTATCATATGATTTGGAAAATTCAATTTTAATAACATCCCCTTAAGCTTCTTGGTTTTTAAACTATGAATGGTTTCCTAGGTGACCCTAATGTCCTCGTGACTCTGTCTCCCATCCAAGAAACCAATTTTTTTGTGGGAATTGGATTTGGAGAGAATGGGTTTGATTCTTAATGCAATAGTTTTGGAAATGACTTCATCAATTTTGTTGCAAAGGGAAATGGGATGAGAGTCTCCCAATTTCTGAGGATTGTCTGTTTTCAGGATCAAAGAAATAAAACCTAAATCGAAAGCAAGGAGGATATTTCCTTCATGCCTTTATTCCAATTGAGCTAGGGGGAAAGGAAAGAAATATATCAACACTTGAATCTCCTCTACCTCTAGATTATGTATGGAAATGCATGATTTTTTATCATTTATCAACATTCCAGTTGCAATCCCAAAGAGGTTGAGGATTCATGCAAGATTATTCAAATATCTCTTGCTCCCACTATAAATATTAATACATCATTCACAAAAAGGAGATGAGAAAAATCTTGACCTTGAGTGATTTGAATACCTGCATGTCGCCCTATTCTAATAGCATATACAATTAATCTACTAAGGTCTTTAGCCACCAGAAGGAACAAAATAGGGGAGAGCGGGTACCCTTACCTCAACCCCATTTCTGCCCTAAAAAAGCCAAAGACAAAGCCATTTATGAGGATTTCAAAGGACATAGATTGCAAACAGCACATGATCTAAACCGTAGTCTCCCAGTTAAAACCCATCTGCGTTAGTATTAACTGCATGAACATCCAGTTGCCTCTCCCACATGCTTTGGACAAGTCAATATTAATGACAACCTTGTTACGCTTCCTAGTTTTTAAATTGTGAATGGTCTCTTAGGTGACCCCAATGGCCTCATGAATTTTTCTCCCATCCAAGAAACCAAATTGTTCACTGGAAATAGCTCTGGAGAGAATGGGTTTAATTCTTGATGCAATATTTTTGACAATGACTTTGTAAATTCTTTTTCAAAGGGAATGGAATGAAAGTCTGCCAATTTCTAGGGATTGTCCATTTTCAGGTTCAAAGCAATAAAAGTTGAATTAAAAGCGGGTAGGATTTTTCCTTCATGCCTTAATTCCTTGACTACCTATAGAATATCCCTTCCTACAATGTCAAATAGACCTAAGAAGAATTCAACCCCTAGCTATCTAACTTGAGACCTTTTTCATTTTTGAAAGGCTGGAGCACCACCTTTAATTTTACCCTTGAAATATCTGCTTGAAGAGCATGGTTTTCCTCATCGTCAACAAAACTTGCAAAGGTTAGGGACACTTGCAGGGCTTCTACAAGCAAGGAAGCCCAGGGATCCTTAAATAAGGATTTAAAATGAGCCTTTCCTAAGGTTGCTAACTCATTAAAACCATAGATCTCTCTACCTTCATCATTTACCAGGATCCACATGGTGTTTTGAATTTTCTAACCATTTTCAAAAGCTTGGAAGAATCTTGTGTTACCACCCCCATTTTCCAACTATAGAGCATGACTCTTCAATCTCCAGACAACTTCCCTAACCTATAGTAATTATTTCCTTCGACTTTCTAGCTTGAAAACTAGCTCCCTTACAACACCGTCATTAAATCATTCCTCCCCAGACTGGCTCATTTCCTACAACTGCTTCTTCACCTCCTGCAACTCTTGTTCCTTCTTTCTTTTCTATACATCTCAATCTTTTACCACTGTTGCGATGGGGTCCCCTAGGGTCAATTTTGGGGAAAAAGCCCAAGTTTTGTTGTATAAGATGTAAAATCTCCACAAGTTGTGGTTGCGGAGCGTGTAGATAGCTAAAGTGTCATAAAGGGTTTTACCCTTCTTTAATGTAAGTTAAGTCGGATTTTGAAGATCTACCCATGGTCCAGGGACCATGGGATTGTATAAATAGGTGTGTCTTAGAGAGTTTAAGGCATAGTACAAATGAGGAAGATGAATGTAATGGGTCAATAAGAGTAAGAGTGAAGAAGTTTTAGAGTAGAAGGAAGGCTGTATAACTGTGTGCATAGAGGCCTGGAGTAGAGTCCGCAATTGAGTGCACGGACCCCTATAGCTAAGTCCGCAGGGAAGTTTTGAGTATGTAAGATTGAACTGATTATCAATAAAGAAGATTGTGCAAAAATACATGTGTTATCTCTTTACTTTTGTTTATATGAATGTGCCCTATGTTATAATGGGTTTGTGAAATAATGATGTATTGATGTGCGAATTTACATGACTTATATTATTATATGAACACAATTACTGTTAACTATTTACGTGAAGATAATCTTTTGTATGTTGAAGTTATCAAACCCTTAAGATAATCTAAATAGTTACTCGGTTATACGTAATCTTTTATGCACGTAAGTAGTGGATTCACCTATTCAGGGTCTGTGATAGATAGTTGTAAGCACTCGTGGTGGTATAGAAGCTGATTAAGGGGAGTTTCATCGATAAGCCCTAACAGCTTATCGATCTACATGAAGGCAAATTTAGGGCATAAAACGACATCACACTCATCTCTGGGTGCTAAAACTTGGTTCCAACATCCCCCCATACGGCTTCAGGTGAGACTTCAGTCTGCGATTCGTGGGTTGATGCCAAAAGGGCTAGTAGTGTAGGGATTTGTTTGGCGAAACTAACTTTGAACCTAGGTCAGGACCCACTAAGCCAACAAATGGTTCTGTTGTTGGGATCGAGATCTGCATAAACAAATGTGTGATGTCGCATCACTGGAGTCCAACAAAGAAAGAAATTGAGGAGTGGTTGGATAGCAATATCCACAAATTTGCAGCGCAAGAAAACAAAAACCCATACTTGATGAAGGAACAGTGGTTGGACAGATATCTATACATAGAATTGCACGAGATCTTCTACAGCACCTTCTCGATCAAGCTATACGAGTGGATCACTAAAGTGGTAGACGACCAAGGAAGGTGGAAGCTTGACAGTCCAATAGTATGGACCCCGGAGCTAGTACATAGATTGGAAGCTTCTTAAGATAAGCTCATGCATGCTATCGATCATTGGCTTGATCGAGTCATAGGAGGATTCGATACCTCAGTCAACTACAGTGAAGCAGAGCGACGCTTTTTCAAAGGATCACGAGGTAAGTATTTGAGATCTTTGAATACTTAGATGAAGATTTTCTTGTGTGAAAAGTGGGTTATGTCATTACCTCTATGTTTGGAGCTACGTAAAGTTGAAAGTTCTTTAGGGATAGAGGGAGAATAGGCCTTGAATATAGCCCGCTAATTGAGCCTCCTTTGAGTGACGATGAGGGAAAATCACGGGATTCACCGTAGAATGCTATCTAGTTAATAAGGCAAGGGTTTCCGCGAATACCTCATCCATCCACACCACCCCCACCTTCATCTCCATAGAAGACAACTTCTCCCACACCACCAACACCTCTGGCACCGTTCAATATGTCAAATACAATGAAATTTCCCATTTTCAAGGACTTGGGAAATGAGGACCAGAGCCAATTTTGGTTCGTTGCGAAGGCTGTCTGGACAACACACAATATTACAGATGATCATATGAATAAAGGGCAGTTGGTTACTCCTCTACAAGATCACACATTGACATGTTACATTAAGTACTACACTGATAACCAGTGGCATCATTAGCAAGCACTCAGACTACTCTAAACAAGGAATTCGGTAGGCCTAAGTTTGAAACACAATCAGTAGTGGGGTTCAAGGAAATCATGATGAGGATCAGTGAAATGCCCTGGAAGCTAGATCAGAGAATGAAGTGCAAAATCTATGAAGCTAATATGAATCTCACCGATTATTAGTGCCATGACTAGTTTATAGATGTGCTCCTGCCTCACTTAAGGATTTCTTTGTCACAATAAAAATAGGAATGCATGTGGAAGCAATGGAGATCGTAATGAGATTACATGAGATGCCTATCCAAGATGTGATGTTGGGATTTCAACATATTCATGAGGAGTTGTAGAACCTTTGCTTGGAGTTTCAGAGCTTGAAGAAGGAGAAAGCGGCTTGGCTAGAAGTGCGTTTAAAATTTTGGTCCCTCAAGTGTAAGAACTAGGGACATGATAAGGATGCCTTGTTTTCATTAATTATATGGCAGGAGGACGGTCCATGCCTTTGAGGTAGGAAGCCCCAACAGGACCAAGTACAGGGCTCGTGTTGTGGTGTGCTATCTATCAAGTAGCAGGAAAACATGTAATAGATAATTTTGACTTACTATAAAAATTTGTAGAGACACCGCAACAGTTATTCTACAACTTCTGTAAATCGGTAGTCCATGATGAGCGTAGCTGTCATAGTTATGAATTGATGATGGAAATAACACCCGCGTATCAGATGCAAATAAAAAATAAGCCTCTAGATCAATGCACCAAGGGAGTGTGTAGAAGATATCAGGGTCGTGGGCAAGGTTGAGGAGGAGGAGGACCTGGTAGAGGTCAAAGGCAAGTTATTTTCTATAATTGCGGAGTGCCAAGACACTACGCGCGAGAGTGTATGAGCCAGACACACCCGTCATGCTGGTATTGTACTTAGTTTGATCACTGATAGAAGAATTCCCTATATTGATAAGTAAAATGCAGGAGAAGAAGGCGTGACCTCAACAACATACCCAAAACCTACAAATGATGATGGAAGAGCCTCGTGAAGAGGATCCCAATGTCAATATTGTGTTGCAAAGTGGTGTGATGACTAGTGATGATAAAGGAAAACAACATGAAGAAGGTGGATGGGTCCACAAGGCTCTAGAAAAAGAAGTTGGGTTTGATATGGAGCATGCAAAGGAGACGTTCATGGAAGCAAAGAAAAGCTTCACTGAAGCCTCTACCTCAGGAAGTCTAGATAGGCTATCTGAAGAAGTTGACCCCTCCATGCTTACTACTTTCTTGAAGACTTGCATTAAACTACTACATGATAGCAGGGCTGTGAAAGGATTATAGGAGTTGATAAATAAATGTGTTGGTAGGGATAATACTTCTGATGGGCATCGCGCGGTTAGAAAGATTGGCACACATAAGACGAGAACAGGACGCAAGATGAGGGTCACCGTGTAAATAAGAGAATACGAGATGGACAAAGTTATTTTGGATCTGGGGTCGAACATGAATGTTTTGCCTAAATAGACTTGGGAAAAGATGGGGAGGCATGCACTGTAGTGGTCTCTTATTCAATTAAGAAAGGAGAATCAATAGAAGATTATCCCTATGGAGATATTGCATGGGGTAACTGTAGATATAGAAGGTGTGAGCGCATTCGATGACTTTGAAGTGATATAGATTATTGATGACAACAATCCCTACCCCACGCTTCTTGCAATTGATTGGGCCATTGAAATGAATGGGGTGATCAATTTGAGAAGCGGACAATCTCGTTCAAAAGGAAAATGCTCTGTGTGGTAGTACCATTGGACCCCACAGAAGGACCACGCATACCGAACCGGTCTGCAACTATGAGGACAATAACAATGATTTAGACCAGATCTATAAAATAATAACGTGAGACGAATCTTGGGTTAATCCAACTGTCGATGGATGAATTGCATGGGATCGCGAAAGCTCCTATACATCATATTCGGATGAAGAATTAGAGCATTGGAAGAATAGGTTACATGAAGTATCTACACTACGATGTAATATGATGACTAAATCGCTGCATTGTGTATCATTTGAGGTAAGAAAATTTCCTTATTATGATGGTCTAATTGATGTGGATAAATTTCTAGGTGCATTTGAAAAGGAAGTGCCTAAGAGGCATCACTTCCAAGCTGGATTTGGCGCTATATGCTATGCTTGCACAGTGGTGGGGTACACATAAAGATAGTTTTGAAGAATGGCGTGACTATAAGAGGATGATATGGATGTGATTTGGTTTCCCCAAGGTACGTTGACTAAGAAGTATAATGGGAGAGATGATCCATGCGATCATTTGGAAAAGTGGACTAAGGTTTATGAAATGAAACGTAGCAAGAGTGGGTTCATATTTTCTGTCACAGTTTGGACATCATCCTATGATCTGGTATTTAGAAACAGAGATCTGCCATGGAACCATGGAATGGGATATTTTAAGAGAAGGGTTTGTGAGGACGTTCAACTTTGAAGATGGATTCAAAAGTATTGATGAAGCGCTGCAGGAGGTTAAGCCAACAATCTTTAAAATTCCACAGGATCCCTTGGAGTTGATTCAACCAGATTGGAGCACCCAGCTGTGCCATGCGTTGGAATGCTATAATATAACCGTTGAAGGAGAAGATGAGGATCCAAGGAATGTTAACATCCCCAAAGAAGAAGGCCATTGTGAAGTAGAGGGACCATAGATAAAGAATGCTTACATCACCGCGCCACTGAAAATTAAGTAGGTAAACATTGGCATAGAGGCGAAACTGAAATTTGTAAAGATAGGGGACTACTAGGATGATGATATAGTGGACAAGGTTGATGATTTGCTTCGCGAATATTAGGATTTGTTTCCCACAAAAGTTTTGGACCTGAAAGGTATCGTAGGCGATTTGGGAGTGATGAAAATAAATTTGAAACTAGACGTGAAGACTTTTATGTAGAGGCCATATCGCCTTAATCCCAAATACAAGGAAAAGTTCCACCTGGAGTTGGACAAGATGCTTGCAGTAGGTATTATGTTGTAGCTCTGATACCACTTGGTATAACTCTGATACCACTTGTTATAGCTTTGATACCAATTGTTATAGATCTAACCTAGAATATATATGAGAAATAGAAAGAAACCCAAGAATAACAAGATCTGAATATAGATAGAAATACTTCTTTACCTCTGATACCACTTGTTATAGCTATGATACCACTTGGTATAGCTCTGATACCACTTGTTATACATCTGGCCTGGAAATAATGAGAATACACATATACCCAAAAACAATAAGATAGAAATAGATATAAATGCTTCTTTATTTATCAAGCCCTTATGGTAGGGTAACACCATACATTCACTCCTTAAGGAAGGAGAACACTCCACAAGCCATATGCCTGTACATACAATAATTCTTGACACAATTCCTTGACATCTCTCCATGTTGTAGCTCTGATACCACTTGGTATAGCTCTGATACCACTTGTTATAGCTTTGATACCACTTGTTATAGATCTAACCCAGAATATATATGAGAAATAGAAAGAAACCCAAGAATAACAAGATCTGAATATAGATAGAAATACTTCTTTAGCTCTGATACCACTTGTTATAGATCTAACCCAGAAATATATAATAAATAGAAATAAACCAATAAATAACAAGATCGAAATAGCTAGAAATGATTCACTTTATTGATCAAACCTTTATGTGTCTCATTCTCCTTTTTTCTAGCCCGAGACCGTTTGTCCAAAAAGAGTTTTTCAAATTCTACATCTGAAAGTTTGGTCAACTGCTTGTGGTCAAGTGATAACCACCATTTTTCAGCCTCATCTCTCATATTAAGCACCATTGGAATCTTCCAACGTGTCCGATGTGTGGACTTGTATCTCTATATGAATTCTTCAATAGTAGGACCATCATCTTTTCCTGTAAAATATAGAGTTGCCATGAAGAGGGTTTTGAAAATATTCACTTACTTAGAGAAAATTTGAAATTGTCACAATTCCTTTAATATTGCTCAGAACAACCATTCTGCATCTGTCCATGTGATAGAAATTCTGATCCAGGCACTAGAATTTCATATATGCGCTGCAACTCTCCCGCTATCCCCAAAATTTCTGCAAAAAGAGCTGATTTAAATTAGCGATATCTCCCTCATTCGGACTCCGATTTGATCGATTTTTTTATTTTTTTATTTATTTATTTATTTATTTATTTATTTTAAATAGGGTATTTTTTCACATACGATCTAGATCTACAATTAGATTTTGCAGATCTTGCACCAGGATGTCCATATCTACACCGCAAATTTGCTGCCCTGAAAAATTGTCTGCAACCCCACTGATTTTTAAATTAGCGATATCTCCTTCATCCAGACTCCGATTTGACTATTTTTTTTTTTGAAATTGGTTATTTTTTCACAAATAATTCAGATATACAATCAGATTTTGTATATATGAATTCTTTGTGAAACAATAACCGATTTCAAAAAAAAATCAGTCGAATTGGAGTCCGGATGAAGGAGATATCGTTGATTTAAAAATTAGTGGGGTTGCAGACAATTTTTCGGGGCAGCGAATTTGCGGTGCAGATCTAGACATTCTGGTGCAAGATTTAAAAAATCTAATCATAGATCTAGATACTATGTGAAAAATTACCCTATTTCAAAAAAAAAAATCGGTCAAATTGGAGTCCGGATGAGGGAGATATCGCTAACTTAAAATCAGCTCTTTTTGTAGAAATTTTGGGGACGGCGGGAGAGTTGCAGCGTAGATATGAAATTCCAGTGCCTGGATCAAGATTTCTATCACATGGGAAGATGCAGAATAATTGTTCCATTTATGAAAATAGGTTATAATAGGGATTCTGAGCAATATTGACGAAATTGTGACCATTTCAAATTTTCGCTCTAATACCATATGGTATAACTCTGATACCACTTGTTATATATCTAACCCGGAAATAATGAGAATACAAATATACCCAAAAACAATAAGATAGAAATAGATATAAATGCTTCTTTATTTATCAAACCCTTATGGTAGGGCGACACCATACATTCACTCCTTAAGGAAGGAGAACACTCCACAAGCCATATGCCTGTACATATAATAATCCTTGACACAATTCCTTGACATCTCTTCGTGTGGAGTCTCTAGCCTCTATATAGGCCTCATACATACAATACCATAGGTCATTACCATGGTTCTCTCATACCATCGAACTAATACCATGGACCCATTACATTATTACTAACTACTTGTGGTCCCTTACATGATATGGGTTAACCACCTTATTTATTACTATGGCCCATCCCATTATTACATTATTACCGTGGGTACCTCCCTTGGTACCCCATATTATCCCCCCAGGTATATAACACT